>RJWJ010001338.1:0-137103 GCA_004363605.1 Indri indri
AAAAAAAAAAAAAAATAGTTCAAGCAGTTTGGAAATCTGGTTGACTTGGGTGAACATGGAAATATATATCCACTTTTTACAGATTTGAGGGGAAGGGACTTCATGTATATAATTTTCTGGTTCTTGTAAAGAAAAGTGCAGAATGTCATTGTAAGAATAATTCTTGTTCCTTTGCCAAATACAGTTCTTAAGTACTATGTTTATATAACCATCTGTCATGTTTACCCAGCAGAACTCAAAGGCAGAAATCTCTCATTTGTCAGAAACATGGTCATGCCCATAAGCCTATCTATTACATAAATTATTTTGGAGTAGATTAGAATCTTTCTCTGTAAGCATTCATTAATTATAAAGGAGGGTTGGGCCTAATGCAAAATGGAGGAATAGATGACTTTGTTTTTAAAACCCTGCCTCCCTCCTGCTGCTATCCACTGAGACTGTTTATTGCCTGCTTTTTTTTATTGTTGTTGTATACCTTATCCAGACAATCTCACTGCCCATGTCTTTCCCTTCTTTCATTCAAGTATTTGCTGAGTACCTATCCCAGGTAGCCAGGCAGTGCTCTAGGTAAGTATTTGAGTATGTCAATGAACCAGAGATCCCTGGCCTTGCAGAGTTTACATTCTAAGATGGGAAACAGAAAATAATAAATATAATAAACAAGTAAGCGATATAGGATGTTAGAAGACAGTATGGCTATGGGGAAAAAGAAAAGTATGGTAAAGAGGATGAGTTGCTGGCAAGGAGTGGAGAGTATAGAGGGAGGACTGTACTTTCAAATAGGATGGTCAAGATAGGCCTCACCGAGAAGGTGGCTTCTGGGTAAAGAACTTAGCCATGCAGGAGTCCGGAGGAGAGTTCTAATGAGGTCAGGGTATGCTTGGTGCGTTTGAGGAACCATAAGGAGGTCAGTGTGGCTTAAATGGAGTGAATAAAAAGGAGAAGAACTGGAGAAGAGGTGAGAGAAGAAACAGGTTGAGGGAGGAATGGGCATTCTGGAAGGCCACTGGGAAGACTGGCTTGAATCTCATCCACGAAGTTCCATGTTTTGTTAAATCTCAGAGTTGGCTAGTCTGATGATATGTTTGTTTATTTAATCCTTTATGTATTCATTTATTCAACAAATACTTATGGAGGGCATAAGCATCATGATAGGCACTAAGGAAAACAGACATAATTCCTGCCCTCAAGAAGTTTACAATCTAGTGAAGAAGACAGTCAGCAACATGGTAATCACAGAACAAGTGCTCTGAAGCCAAGGAAGCAGAGGTGCATGCTGCCATCGGAGTCTTGAAAAGAATTTGACTTAGTCATGAGGGTCAGGGAACACTGGCCTAATTAGGCAACAATTAAGTTAGAAGTGAAAGATACATAGGCACTAAGTAGGCAGACTAGAGAAAAGTACTTCAGAGGAGGGGAACAGCAAGTGTAAGGATCCTGCAGCAGGTGGAAGCAGGTGATTACAGGAGACTTAAAGAAGGTGATGTGACCAGAGCTCGGGGAGCAGCAGGGATGAGTCTGGAGAGGTGAACAGGGAGGTGGGATTGAATGTTCTAGGGCTCAGAGGTTGCATTAAGCAGTTTGTCTTTATCCTAAGCCCACTGGGAAGGCACTGAAATATTTTAAGTCAGGTAGTGACCTGATCAGATCTAACTTTTAAAGATCGCCAATCCATATTGAATATGTATTAGTGAGTTTATGTATCTTCCCTCTAGATAATTTGTTTGCATTTAAAGGGGGCGTTCTAGAGGTAATTCTGAACTCAAGGAAGTCCTGGTGGGCATTTGAAATACTGTAGCAAGCTGATGAGAGAAAACAAGTTGAGTAGAGAGGTTATTGAGCCACCCATCAATTAAGTCAGGGAAAGAAGCCGCATTCTATGTGCCAAGCCTGTAAAACATGGCTTCTGTTAATCTATTAAGATGTCAGTGAAGAACAAAACATTGTTTTAGTTGAATACTAAATACCTTTCATTTCTTCGATAAGAATTTTGAGGCCCGTTCCTATTAAATGACTTTCCCAAGGTCATAGAGAAATTTTATAGCAGTTTTTCCAGCTTAAATTGCTTTTAAAAAAGTATAATGGGCAAATTAATTTAAGACTCAAACTGAAGGGTGTGGACATCTTAATGACTCCCAATTCTTTTGTTTTTACTTCTAAAACATTATGGAATACTTATGTCCATACAGCCTTAAAAATCCTGCTGTTCTCTGGGCACAGTTCATAAATCCCAGTCAATAGTCTTGTTTGCAATATCTTTCTCACAGTCGCGTGTTGCGTTTTCTCAAATTAGTCCTCAGAGGGAAAGCCGTCTGATGTGCACCTTTCTTCTTCCCCACCTTGAGCACAAGCCTCTCCCATCATTACCATTGCTGCACATATTTAATTCAGTCAGCAAATATTTATTAAGCATCAACTGTATACCAGACAGTCTGATAAGGTCAGAATATATAATACAAAGATTTTCTCCAAAAATTCGGGGTAGTGGAGGCAACTGGCATAAAAATGAATAAGTGATTAAAAATAAGACCACAGCTTCCCTTGAGTGTTGAACACAGGATGTGCATGTAACTCTGTCTAAGAAGGAGGCTTCATAGAAACAACATGTGACCAGTTCTGGTGGACTTTGAAGAGTTTTCCGGGTGGACAGGGGAGGAGGGATATTTCAGGCAGGCAGAACTGCACATGCAAACAGCTACTTCAAATGGTGTAGACAACTATGTTATGGGGTAGGTATAGGCAAGAGAGGCATGATTAGACTACAAAAGTAACCAGGACACAGATCCTAAAGGGAATTGTATGCCATCCTTGGGATTTAGGCTTTTCTCCTTACAGCAATAGGAAAACCTTGAAGGTTTTTTAACAGGTGTAAAATGAGAGAAAATATAATTGGCAAAATTTCTCTCTTTGATACAACTTGCAAATATCATTTTATTCTTACCTTAGTTAACATATGCTTTATATGTTTCTGGGAATATGTCCATTATGTTCATCAAGTTTGACAACTAGATTGGCATTCATCCTGAATTGTCATTGCCCTGAAATATGAAACAGCTATCATTTTATTTCATACTGGCCACACTAGGTCACATAAAATATTCTCCATATAAATAACTTGACAGTAGGCCAGAAGGCTTTATTATTTCTTCAGAGTATCAAAGAGTACACGTATAGACTGAAAGACTTGTGTCCAATTCCCTCTCAAGGAAGAATTTTCTGAGTATAAAAAAGGATGTCAATAAGAAAAAGTATCATGATACATTTATTTAGGGCATGTTGGCAAACAGTGCATATGGTTAGACTCTCCAAAAGAGTGATAAAATTTAAGTTTAAAAAAGGAATTCCATGCTTAGCAATAAGGCTTAAACAAAATAGCATTAAGTAGGTAGACATCCCAGCTCATTAGAATCATAACAACCTATAAGTCAATACATTGCTGCCTAGAAAAGGTTTGACAGAGAGAGCTCATCTTAGAGATATAAGTATATTCACATAATCTAAAATGTAGTAGGTAAAATAACAGCGATATATACTGAAGCATTCAAGGAGTAGGGTTTTGCTATTGTACTATAATATGCTTTTTCTGATTTTCCCATTATCTCTTTGATAATTCCAAGACATTTGGTACGAACTATGTAATTTTCTTCAGTTTATTTTTAATCTAGAGCAGCATTGCTTCTACCAAAGTGAGTGAAGTACTGTACTGAATTCCCCCAGGCATGCCAGCAAACAAATAGACACACATTCATGTCATTAAATGACATTCGTGACTTAGTTAATGTCAAGCATTAACCAGAGAGATTTTCTCTCCTGTCCAATGTAACCAAAATACAAGAAAAAGCACTTAATGTGTAAAGTATGTTATATTTTATTGTTGTATTTTTCCCAAGACTTAATTTGTAAATTAATTTTTTTTAAAGAGAAGTGAGTGAATAGGAAATTTAAATTTTTAAGTTTGATCAAACATTTATCACATATATATAATACTATGCTCTCATTTAAAATCTGTTGACATTGAAATGCTGTCAAAATTGATATTTTATACCTGTACACATGTAGTATGATTACAACGGGATGATACAGATTTCACGAAATTATTTTGTCTTATTGTCTTGATGCTCACAACTTGCCTCTTCTGCCTTTACATTGTTTTATGTTTATAATTATTAAAAGCTGTCTTTAGAAATCAATATTATTTGAGAGCTAAGCTAATATATATAGTGTATGTATTAGTTTTCTATAAATAAATATATGTTTTTAGGAAAGATTCTTTGAAGGATATGCTAAAATCTACCTCTGGGTTGAGCAAAATAAGAAGGATTTTTTTTTTTTAATTACATGGAGTTGACTTATCTTGAATTAATTTTACTCACCTGTGTTTTTTTGCAATGATGTCTTCCTATATTGAAGAACCCAAAAAGAAACATTTCAGTGAAGTTCATATTGTTTATATAGGACCTTATCCTATGCATAACACATTGTCCTCTTTGTGAGTGTATATCTGGTATTAACATAAATAGTAGTTGAACTTCCTTAGAGTGCCCAATGTTTTTTTTTCACTATGTATCTTATAAATTGAGTAAGTGAACAAATTTGCTTTTTCCTGTTAGAAAACTTGGAGCCAGATTTACATCTAAATTCTTTAAACTTTTTATTATTACTTTTTTCGATATACAATTTAATGCGTTTTAACACATGTATGGATTTGTGTGTCTAGCACCACAATCAGGACACAAAAGAGTTTTATCATTCCAAAAAGACCCTTCATCCTATCCTTTGTAGTTAACACCCTCCCTCCACTTCAACTCCTAACAACTTCTGCTGTTCCTTATCACTATAGTTTGTCTTTTCAAGAGTGTCATATAGGCTGGGCATGGTGGCTCACACCTGTAATCCCAGCACTTTGGGAGGCTGAGGCAGGAAGATTGCTTGAGGCAAGGAGTTCAAGACCAGCCTGGACAGCATAGAGAGACCCCATCTCTACATAAAAATTGTTTTAAAAGGATGTCATATAAATGGACTTATATAGTATGTAATCTTTACAGACTGACTTTTGACTCAGTATGTCATTTTCGAGATTCATCCAAGTATTGCATGTATGTATCAGTATTCTGTTCCCTTTTATTGCTCATTAGTATTCCATGGTATGGGTACACTAGTTTGTTTATCCATTCACTCGTTGGAAGCCACTGGCTTGCTTTTAGTTTGGGGCAGTAAGGAGTAGAATTGCTATAAACATTCAGGTACAGGTACTGTGTCAATATAAGATTTCATTTCTGTAGAATAAACATCAGGAGTGATATTGCTGACTCAAATGGTAGGTTTATGTTTAACTTCATAAGAAACTACCACTGCCAAACTCATTTCCAGATTGGATGTACCCTTTTTCATTCTCACCAGCAATATGCAAGAGTTTCATTTACTCCATGTTCTTGCCAGCACTCAATATTGTCAGTATTATTATTTAAGCCATTCTAATTGGTATGTGACATTAGTTTTTCATTTGAATTTAAATTTCATTTGAAATTTTAATTTGAATTTCCCTAAAGGTTTTAACATAAATTTCCTTAGAGGTCATTGTATCTCTTTTCAAGTATTCATTTTCATTGGTAATTTTTATTCTATTTTATGTTCAATTTTGTTATTTCTGTTTTTGTGGCCACTTTTAAATTCATGATATTATGCTATTTTTTCTTTGTTATTGTGGAAACTTAAGACATTTCTGGATTGAGTGTGGATATAAATGCATAGGCTAAATACAAAAAAGTCACAAATATGTAGCATTTAAGAAAATTCCAGTTTTAATTTTTTATTATTTTAGCTTTTTCCCTTGTGAACTAAAATAAAATCCTGAGCTCCTCCCCCCAGATGACTGAATGGAACCCCTCTTGGTCAATGAGAAACCATATGAAAAGGGAGGTCAGACATGCCTCATCATGCCCTCCTCCCTTCTTGTAGGTAACCTTTGTAACTCATTAACAGGTCTAAGGCTATGCAAGACAAACCTGCAGGTCCTCAATCTACATAACAAATCACTTGAGTCTGGGTGTATGGCTGGTGACTTGTCTCTGTAACAGACTTCCTTATCTTAACTTAGAGCATTACAAGCCTTTAGACGAAGCTTCATTTCTTTAACCAATTACAAATCAAAGAGTCTTTAAACTCACCTATAACCTGTAATCTCCCCTCCACCCCACCCCAAGATGTCCCACCTTTCAGGCCAAACCAATGTACACCTTCCACGTATTGATTTATGACTTTACCTGTAATTCCTGTCTTCCTGAAATGTATAAAACCAAACTGTAACACAACCACAGCAAGTCCACTTTTTCAAGTCTCCTTAGGCGTGGCTATGGGCCATGGTCCTCAAACATGGCTCAGAATAAACCTCTTTAAATTATTTTACAGAGTTGGCTTCTTTTCTGTTGTCACCCTGGATGTGTTTTGTGGTCTAAGACATGTTTAAAACATTGTGTTTTTCTCTTCTAATTTCTAAGTCTGATGTTGTCTAAGCTCTGGAATGGAATCTAGAAAAAAAAAAAACACTAAATCACTGAAAGGAGACAAGATAATATTTTCAACAAAGAACCCCATGGAATTGTTCATTTGAAATGTTATTACATTGTCTTTGCGTGTATTTGGCTCTGCCAATTGCATTCTGCAATTCCTGTTCACTGCCAGCTCTGGAGAGAGATGGAGCCAAGTAACTGTGGGTTTTTTGATCTAGTTGTCACCAAAAAGTTTGACAAAAGTCCCTAAAGCATTAGAACTATAAAAAACATTTAAAACAGGGCCAGAAAAAGCATGAAGTTTAACTGATTTGGTTCTGCTTAAACCCCTGGTTTAGACCAGGTTCATTAAAAGTATATACAAATCTTGTTGCAAACATGGAATTATTTCAAATGAATTGATTCATGCTCTGGAAAGTTGCCATAAAAGTTTTGGTAAAATATGATAGCTTCAATTAAATTTTCATTCGAAATTATGCTTGCAAAAAGCAAAGCTAAAGGCAAAACTCAAATAATACTATATCACATAAACCAAAAATTCCCCTGTTGTGTTTCCCCTAAAAGGTTACGGCAAATGCTCTGCCAGTTCATGACTGGAGATCATTATACTTCGTGTACTATAAATGAAATGCTTGCTTGCCTGCTTAAGTCTATGAATTTGAGCCCCTAAAATCCAGAGGAATTAGTAAAGGCTTCAGAGTCGTCTACATCTATTGTTTTAAGCTTCTCCAGAGGATTAGGACTATCTGGTCCTGGAAGAGTGAGTAAAGTGTTGACCCTATTGGCCTCCCTCTCTCCAAAACAGTTAAAGGTTTTCCTGAAGGCCAGTATGTGGTTTAGCAGGATTTCAAAAACAACAAGATCTCCCATCTCCTGCATCTGTTTGCTGAAGCTCAGCCTTCTTCAGGAAAGAGTGAAGGGAGCTGAGGACAGTGGAAGGGAGGGAGGGAAGAAAAGAAGGAAGGAAAGATGGATAAAGGGATGGAGGGAGGAAGAAGTGGTTTCTCCAACGAAATAAAGCCTCAATAAATATGTATGAAGTGAATAAATAAATGGATACAAATTGCTTAGAAGAAGGTATTAAATTAGTGTGAACAGATTTACCCTAAATGATGAATATTACTTCTTTCTCGATAGATCAGGTATGAATAGCAGAAAAGTAAATGGATGGGGAAAAGACTGCTCCTTAATGTAAAAGAAAAATACTGGAAGAGGACACTAAAGATGTTAAGTAGTTTTCTACTATATGATTTTGCCTAGAGTTGGCCCAGTTTAAATTTACCTATTCATGGAATGGCAGGGCACGGTGGCTCATGCCTGTAATCCTACCACTCTGGGAGGCCGAGGAGGGAGGATCACTTGAGCTCAGGAGTTCGAGAGCAGCCTGAGCAAGAGTGAGACCCCGTCTCTACTAAAAATAGAAAAATTAGCCAGGCGTTGTGACGCATACCTGTAGTCCCAGCTACTCAGGAGGCTGAGGCAGGAGGATTGCTTGAGCCCGGGAGTTTGAGATTGCTGTGAGCCAGGCTTACCCACTCATGAATTAATTAATTGATATGGTATAGTATATTTATGAGCATGGGTTCCAAAGGCAGATTTCCTGGGCTGAAATCCCAACACCAATTACTGACTGTCCTTGAGACTTTCCGTCTCTGTGCCTCAGCTTTCTCATCTGTTCAATGGAGATAATAGTGTTCTTATAAGGATTGAAAGAGTTTATATAAATAAAATTATTTGGTACAGTAAGCATAGTGAATCCATAATATGTTGGTTCTTATTATTCAGAGTGAGACAAAATAATGAAAGGTTTATCAACCTCTTGTCTGGATTACATAAAGAAAAAAATGAAATTGTCATCTTTGTGATTATAGACCCTCAAAATGTTGGACTGAATATATTAATAGAAATATTAATTCCATTGTAATTATTTCATTGGGTTTTTTTTTTTTTTTAAATAGCCTCCTATGAGTTTAAGTACTTTTTAGACACAGGTTCCCTGAGATAAGTTAAATATGAGATCTTAGAACTGCAGAGTTAAGAAATACACAAGTGTTAAAATTATTCTCAAGGAATCAAGAGAGGCAATCCTCCCAGCCTCTGGTGGTGACCTGCAGCTGTTGAATAAAACCAACTGCTGGCCATAAGAGTAAGCAACTTACTGTGTCTCAGGTCTGTAACACAATTGCCAATTATTTATTGTCATACTACTTCATGGCAGACTAAGAAAACAACCATTTTCTCTCAGTAAAGTTATATGGCATTCTAAAAAAAACAAAAATCCCATGTTGCTCGAGGTGGGATTTGGCCACAATACCTAAAGTTAACATGCTTGAGATTGTAAAAATTATTGGTGATAATTAGAAATCAAGACCATATTTTTATATTTTAATTTTAACCCAAAGAGAGAAAACTCTAAAAGAGTTGGCAGGAAAAGCAACTGGAAAGTATTCAATTCTTCCAAATATTCATCAGTATAGGTTTTGAACAAAAATGACAAGGAAATCCCACAGGCTGAGTTTGCATGGACTAAATTAACAACAAAAAGTTGAGGAGGTTTAGTTCATGAGGAATGGGGAGGAGTGAACTGCCCTAAGAGGGCTGCACTTTATACTACACTAACTTCTTAATTTATTACTTACTAACAAGTTTTCAATATTAATCTGTTTAATTTTTTTTAACAAGGTCATCCATGAATCAATCAACAGTACCAAGGGCAAAAGACAAAACGGCCCATTGATTGCTTCAGGAGTTTTAAAAAAAATACCAATTGATCAATAGTGATCATTGGTATAGTGAACTTTCATTTCTTTGGGGATTTGCTTAACCACAGACTTTCTCTGGAAACATACTCATAATGCGGCATCTCTTTGGATCTTCAGTAACCTCATTAATGGCTGCCCTGTGCTCCCTGTCTACTTTTAATTTCTTCTAGTAATAGAAAATACTTCATAATGGAAGATTTAATTAACTGAGTTTCCAAAAAGCTATTTACAGTGAACTGGGAACATTAGCTTTAATTTGTATTGTTCAAGAATGAAGATGCCCTTTTTACAACAGATTAAATGCAGCAGGAAAACAACATTTTAACCACACTAGTGTGGGAACCCACTGGTAAAAGTCGATTGTGCTGCTGAGAAGACAAAGGCTATGACAGTCTGAATTGAGGGGAGAGGCCATGCTTGAAGCTTCTTGTCCTTTCCTTAACTTTCCTTGAGTGACCCTTAAGAGGCTTCACTCATATTCACGGGGACTCTAACCTGGGTGACAGGCAGGCTTTCCACCACCGGGAGCAAAACGTGACAGTACAGGGGTGCAAGATGGAGGGTCCTTTCTGTTCCTCCATCTCCCAAACTGAAATCCTGCATACTTTTCAAAGAACATATAAGGAGTTTTTCTAGTTATATAAGAGATGTACCTTCTACAGCTGGGCCTTGTTTTGAAGAAAATACATCATTAGGTAGTGTTAAAGAGGGAGAAAGAAAAATCAGTGTGAACTTGATGAAACAGAGAGGTCTTGAGGTCAACCAAGTAAATAATATTTGTGCAGAAATTTTTTTCCACAGCATTTATTAATTTATAACCTTTAAGTTTGTCCTGTCATAAGCTTATTTTACACATGGTTTGATTGGTCATTATTTACCTGGCAAACTAATAGTGTGTCCAATGAGTCATCTAATCCTGCATACAAACACATATTTGGGCCATGCATATCACTTTTTAAAGTATATCTTTAAAACATTCATGGAAATTTGCTGCTGAATATTACACACTAGCCATTTTTCAAAGCGAATACCTTTCACAGTTTTACTTTTTTTTCTCATTTGCCAAATGAAATTAGATGACATTATACACTAATACTTTGTGAATTGCATTTACTAGATCAGAGCCAATTTGAGTTATGGAGGCCCATGCCCCCAGAAGCACAAAATGCCCTGTAAAAAGGCAGAGAGGTTGCTCAAAGGTTTATAGCACCAAGTAGCTTTTCATCTGTAAAAGACCTGGGTTCAATTTTTTGCTTTCAGCCTGAGTAAAACTGACATTCATGGCTATACTATGACTTATAACACAAAAACCAGATCATCATTGTTGGTTTTCTATAAATGGGGAAGCTAAACAAAGAATGGCAGCCTCATTTTGCAAGTTTCTGTAAAAAGTGGAAATCACGATCTGTTTCTGACTCCACTGTGCACAAACTAGGAAAAGAAACTTATTTTTAAGAGTCCTAAAACCTATTCTTCAGTAAAAATGGAAAAATTTTCATTTATTATGCCAAAAAAGACTTGATAATGTGTATCAATTAAAACAGTTCACAAGAACCACGTTTTAAAGATAACCCCAAATCTCAAAATCTTTTACTTAAAATGGTTTAAATGTTGTAGATTTTATGATGTTTGGACCTCTGCAGCAACTGATTTAAGAGTTAACTTTTGAATGAGTTTACTGCTCCCCCAAATAATTCATTACCAGTGGTTATTCTGCCTTTGCAATTAATCAGGTTTGAAAGTGCTTCATTTGGTGCATTTGTATTGTATAAATAAATCTGGAAACACTAACCCTGTCACGTTCAGGGGTCGAGTGTGGGAATGAGTCTGTACACACAGAGGGTAAAATACTTCAAGGCGTATCCCCAAGAGATTTCAGCTGGACAATCAGAATTTATTTTCCAAGAGGAGGGTGTCCCTGTGCAAGTGAACCCTGTGGTGTGTTTTAAGGTCTCCTTAACCTGTCTCGGCAAATTGCATAAATCACAGCAATAAAGTCTTCCTATTCAGCATGTTAGGGCTAGGGAAAGCTGACCAGTTTTTGACCTCTTATTCTGGGCCCCAACTGACCCTAACTTAGAAGTTCAAGCGGTCAATTGCAGGTCACTGAGGGCAGTCTCGGAATCTTCTTAATTCCACTTGGACTACAAGGTTAAATTTATGCATCACAGGTATTTTCCTAGGTTTTCTGGATGCGTTGTTCATGGAGTTCACACCTAGATGGCCAAAAGAGAAAACAAAAAAAAGAAGAGAGAAAGAAAACACAAACTTAAGTTGGTGTCCTCCCAACCAGCTCCGCTTTAGTATACACCAAGTTGGTCGTTTATCAGTATAATGGATCTACAGACAGCCTTAAACAATTGTCAAACATTCTTTTAAAAGCCATTAGTTTTTCAACTAATATATATCTGTTTTGTGCATTTGTTGAACCCTTCACTTGTCACTGAAAACGGCCTGTTAAACTGAGCAGAGGCCTGATCAGTTTTCAGTGAGCGCTGAGCCTCAGGGTTCACCTAGGTCATCCACAAGATTTATGAGGCCCAGTGCCAGTATCTGATTGGGACTGTTAGTGCTAAAGAAAGCTGACACTTCCTCCTTTTCCCTCCTCCACAAGCCCAACACACAAAGTCCAGTGACTTAACTTATACATTCCCACTGGCTGCCTAAGAGGCAGCAAAATTGATGACCTGTACAGACACCAAAGTGGATATCAATAAAAAAAGATGGATGTGAACAAGTGGAGTGACATGCCTCATTGCTGAGGGGACCGGGAGGGGAGAGAAAAGGTTAAAAAGACACTGGAAAGTTATTTATATAAGCTTCAAGGACAAGGATTTTGTCACTAGCTGTCTAAGGATTTGCTCTTAAAATATTCTTTCCTCTGGATCCTGTCTTTCTCTAGTTGGCAAAAAAAAGTTGGGAATCTCTGGTAATTACTAGATATTTTTATTTGTTGGCTTAACCACAGTTACTTTTATCAATCTTTTTGTCACAAATGAATGTTACCATGAGATGGACCAAAAACTGTTGAAACACGTGCAAGAAAAATGTCGGGCAACATTTTAAAAAGTAACCACAGTTGATTAAACATTACTATTGTGCTTCTTAATTAATAAGAATGGTTAAAATCTTGAGCAGATTACATTTTCTATAAGATGTTATTAATAGTTATAAATGCTCTGAAAAATGAGTAACTGTCCCCAAACACTAGGAGTTACATTATTGAAGTTGAAATACATAGACTAGTTGACAATGGGCAACAAGTGAAAGTAACTGGATTAGCCAATGTATAGTGGGTATGTTTCTATTTTATAATACTTGTAAGAAAAATTATTTCGTGGCTTAGCTAGCCACGATCCAAAAAGACAAATAAAATGAATAAAAGAATAATTTTTTGGGTTTCTTCTATTTAATTCTTGATGTGTGGCACAGTTGGGAGTGATCATGCACACTCAGCCACATCAGAAGAAATGTCAGATGACCCAGATCACAAGGTTTATATTAATTCTGCTTTGATTTTGATGTTTTCTTCAGTAAACACTACCTGACGGTCTATTATCATACAGTGGAAGAAAATTATAAAAATAAGAGCTTTATTTATAATAAGTTCAGGTGTTCCAGATAATAGCATCTATTATATTCACATAAACCCTTATTGGATTCAAAAGCAAGATGGTAATAATTGATACTGTCACATTATCTTTTCTGTGTACAGAGAGTGAGCCTGACATCTTTAGGATCTGGAGTTTGAAGTTTTGCACCATTTTGGCAATGCTGAGATACCTCAGTTTCAGAGTCCACAGTCTATGTCTCTCATCGCTCCTGCTGACAGCAACGAAGATGTCAGTGCAATAGGATTTTCACTCGTGTCACAATTGAACTTGTGAGCAAGTAGAGAGAAGGAGTTTTTATCTCTGGTGACTTTGTTTTCCAGTTCAGCATAGCCATCCCATCCAGAATCAAAATCCCTAAGTGAGGGTATCTGTGAAATGTATACTTTCTTCTGCGCAGGCCCTGATCCAATCTACCTACCATATGCAGAGCTGTATCCAGTACACATACAGCATTTTTTGAGCATGAAGATTTACTGATAAGGACAGAATAATATCAGTCAAGTTTGTTTAGTAACCACTTCTATTCTAAAATGTCATATAATACTTAATCAAATAATCTCTCAAGGAGGCTTCTTCCAACCCTGTTACTTTGTCTGATACCAGCTTAGTTTTAAAAGTGACACTAAACCAATCTCTCTAAGTTCCCCGAATAGGACTTCGCATCTTTGCCCTTGAGATCCTCACAGACTTCTGACACACCACCACTGGCTTTTCGCCAGACCAATAAGTTACCCTTTACTGCTATAAGGTGTGCAAAGTCCCCATGGAAACTTCAGGGGGACCAGCAGGAAGGATTCACCCCATAGGCAGTCTCAAGATCATCATAAGACCTAAAGTAACTGCCGGCTGGTAAACAGTATGAGTTTACAAAATCTGCAATCCAACAGCATGTTAAGAAGGGTTTCAGAAGGTTGAGTGGTTTACTTATTGTTATCTTTTTTAACATAATAAGTGATTTTTTATCACTATTATAGTAATAAACTGCTATTTTCCTCTTTGTTTTTTTTCTCTTCTTCTTCTTTATAATGAAGATTGACAGAGTTGTGAAACTTATTTAGCATAGTGTTTGGTGTCAAATAGGTATTTAATACATTTTAATTGACTTACCCACACATCCCTCTGGCCTCCTTTGCAGCTGAGCCATCATCCCCTTGGAGTATGGGCTTTCAGGGGACCTTAACCAAAACACGTGGCTCAGTGTTTTGACTGCAGTTTGGGAATTTAATAAGGAAGGCCCAGGTAACAACCCTCACTTTCTCTAGAATGTATAAGAGACCCTCCGAAATATCCTTCTTAGATCCCAATGCCTGTTCATGTTCATTTGGATGCACAAATATCATTACAGACTTTGACAAAAGACGATTCTGAAAACATGGTTGCATTCTCTAGTTTTATCACTATCCATAAGGTCATCTCACGGGTTGATTGGGTATCTACAAATGATGTTTCCAAGAGACTCAGTGTCATCTGGCTGGGAGAGAATTTGAGGTCCTAGATGCTTAAGGTAACTCTGGCTCTTCAAGGGCAAGATCTGCCTGGACACATCTGATCTCCTCTTACCAGCAAACTGGCAACATGAATTTCTCATTAGCATCGGGCAGCAGTATTTGAAAAGCTTCCTCATGCTGGTCAGGATTGGAGTACAGTGTGCTCTCTTCTGGTGTCAGACATGCATCTTCTCCTTCAATGAAAGAGTCCCAAGGACACACATCATTCAGATTTACCTGAGTAACACTAAGGAATTCTTAAATTCTTAACTTAGGTTGTGAGAAGATTCTCAGACCCTTGGAACTAAAATAACTGTGTCCCACTGGCCAGATAAGCCTACAAGTTTGTGGTATCAGGTTCTGGATTCAAGCTGATGTGAGGTAGCTCCAGGGGCTGACCTTGGCCTTCTCTGGGCTGAAAAATTAATGTGAAGGGAAAGTTCCTTCCTCTAGCTTCATGGGATTCTGGGAAGTGACAAGCTAGGGTTTCTCTAGCTTGAGACAAATAATTGGTTCTATCTCACTTGATATAGAAGAAATAGATTAACAAAGTCTTCTCGGTGTCTCAGTGCAATATAAAAGTCTCCTGGAGTTTGAAATTCCTATTGTTGTTCTTAAAAATAATGGATTTTGCCAAAGAATGAATATGTCTGGGATACATAACAAAGAAGTTTACAACAATTTTGTGGATAAACACAAAAAATTGGCCAATTTGCAAATTGTTTTTAGTAGCAATTCTCTCTCCAGGAGGGAGATAGTAAAATGCATTGAATTACTCCCCCTTTCTTCTTTGTTGATATTTAATGTTATTTTTTAGTTTTAAAAAACAAATACAATGACGAAAATACATAAAACCTAAAAAAAAAAAGGTAATAAGAATTAAATTAGAGAACCAACCAATATTGGTAGTCTAGGGGAGTCACATTAAGTGAATTCTTTTGAATTTATTAACCAGTGTAGATGTCTCAGTTGAGAGATTGAGTCATAAAGTTAATTCGGTCACGCACCACATAAGACATTTTGGTCAATGACAAACAGCACATGCAACGGTGGTCTCATAAGATTGTAATGGAGCTAAAAAATCCCTATCACCTAGTGACGTTGAGCCATCATAATGTCATAGCACATTACTCATGTATTTGTGGTGATGCTGGTGTAAACGAACCTACTGTGCTGCCAGTTATATAAAAACATAGCACAAACAATTATTTATAGTACATAATACTTGATAATGATAATAAATGATGATGTTGCTGGTTTATCTATTTACTATCTATAATTTTCATTATTTTACAGTATACTCCTTTTACTTATTTAAAAAGTAAAACTTAACTATAGAACAGTCTCAGGCAGACCTTTCAGGAGGTTTACCAGAAGAAGGCATTGTTATCACAGGAGAAGACAGCTCCATATATGTCATTGCGCCCGAAGACCTTCCAATAGGACAAGATGTGGAGGTGGAAGACAGTGATTTTGATGATCTTTACCCTGTGCAGGCCTAGGCTAATGTGTCTGTTTGTGTCTTATTTTTTAACAAAAACATTTAAAAAGTAAAAAAATAAATAAAAAATTTATAGATTAAGCAATGTACAATGTTCATAAAGTCTAAAGTTGTGTATAGTAATGTCCTAGGCCTTCACATTCACTCACCACTCACTCACTGACTCACCCAGGGCAACTTCCAGTCCTGCAAGCTCCATTCACTGTAAGTGCCTGATACAGGTGTACCATTTAATATCTTTTATGCCATATTTTACTGTTCCTTTTCTATGTGTATATATTTTTAGATACACAAATATTTATCATTGGTGTTACAATTGTTTATAGTATTTAGTATGGTAACATTTTGTACTGCTTTGCAACCTAAGAATAATTGGCTATATCAGATAGTCTAGGTTTGTAGCAGACTATACCGTGTAGGTCTATGTAAGTACAATCCATGATGTTAGCACAATGATGAAATCGCCTAATGATGCATTTCTCAGAAAGTATCCCCATCATTAAGCAACACATGAATGTATCTCAATCTAAATCTCTATTTTATATATACATATATAGTCACACACATCATATTTTCCTTTCTGAAGGCAAATCATAAAATGACCAAATAATGATAACACAATTTCACACAATTCTATCTGGTTGTCTTCCTGTAAGATTAGAGTGGTCCAGAAATCTTAATGATTTATTATATAAATTATACCATTCAGAGGTCTCTTTGAATTAAAATAGTAAAATCAATCCTCTATGAAACCATGTTTTATTCAGGGCCTTTGTTAGTTTTCAGACATTGACAAATAGAGCATTATCAGGATAGATCAGCAGAGAATGTTTTTGAAGTTTTCTATGTTTTAAATATTTGTTTACCCTTACCAAGCAAATTTATACTAAATATCTGCTCAAATTCTAGTTATTGGGCATTCCTGGCATATGAGAACACTTCATAAGACTGTGGAACTAGGTGTTAACAACAAGACTGTTGATTTTTTCACACAGCGAGAAAGTCTTTTGTCGCAATGACCAAAATTTTTATTTCCACTCAAAATATGCCTCAATAAAGCAAGTATCTGCTTTTGAAATTCCTTCTTAAGCTATTTGAACTATACTAAAGAAAATATTTATTTGGCAAAATTACTATTTTATAAGGAAAACATTTTCCAAAATTGATGCAGTTGAAGATACATATGTCTACTTTTTAAATGCAAATAGAATTTCAGTTACTTTAAAATATAAACCACTATCAATTATTATTATTGTTATCATCATTATTTTTACTATTGTATTAACAGGAAGGAAAAGGAAAAGGAGAAGGAGACGGAGATGGAGAAGGAGGAAGAAGAGACAAACGTGTTATCTTAGCCTGAGCAGGCTGCTACAACACAGTAACATAGACTGGGTGGCTTATAAACAACTATTATTTATTTTTCACTATTCTACAGACTGAAAGCCAGAGATCAGGGTGCCAGCATGGTCAGGTTCTGGTGAAGGTCCTCTTCCAGGTTGCAGACTGCCAACTTCCCATTGTATCCTCTCAAAGCGGAAAGAACTAGCTAGCTAGCACTCCGGCCTCATAAGGACACTGATCCAATTTATGAGGACTCCATACTCATGATCTAATTAGCTCTCAAGGGTACCACCTCCAAAAATCATCCCACTGGGGATTAGATTTCAACATATGAAACAGAGGGGAGGGGACAAAAACATTCAGACTGTAACAGGTTGTCTTTCATTTTTGCCCAGAACTACCAATAGCTTTCCGGCAATAGTTTCCTTGAAATCAGTGTCTTACCGCTTCCTAGGACTCTTTAAGCAGTTCTTTGAAATCGGTTGTTAATAATTTTGGATAAATAGTACTAAGTGAAAAGATGGCAGTTATGTGGTTAATTTAATTAAATGGCTACCTACATTGATCCAGAAATAGAGATGCATATGTAATTAGTAGAACAGTAGAGTCCCCTACTCTGTTCACATAATCCATGCAACCATCTTCATAATCCATGTGGACACTCCCACCTAAATTTAATGTTCAGCTGCTCATATCATTAAGACCTCTGGTGGTTACAATAGCCTTCTTTGCCATGCTGGCATCCAATTTGTATTTTCTCCCCAGACATAGTCAACACTCAAAAGCACAGAAATTTCTCTTTTTTAAAATTACTTTCTACTACTTATTCTATTTTACTGTAATAAAAAAAATCCTATATTGCAAACTGTGGGTAATACTTTGCATTGTCTATTCCCAGGATGACTTTTTAAACTATGTTGTAGCTCCCAATTGTGCTGACACTCATTCAACAAACAAAAACTTACTCCTCGATAAACAGCAAGTCTGCATATGTGATGAGCAAAAGGATATGCGGTAAAAAACACAGTTTCTAAAAAATTTTAAAAAGAGAAACCTGCAGTGCAAATTGGAGAATGGGATTTTACCCCCTATTCCAGAGGGTTACTTCTGTCACCAAGTTGTTTGCAATTTCCATGAATTGTTTGTTCGATTAAGATCTGCTGGAGAAATAAAAGCAAAGGGTAGAGTGGAACTTGCTGGAGATGACAGATGGCTCTTCTTTAATGACTTATAAAAGAAAAGTGGCATCCCAAGTTTTACTTTGTGTAACACAGAAGGAAAATGCTAAGCAATGTTTTAGATTTTACCTAATGTGCTCATTGTGCTTATTTTCTGAAATATTACTTTATTATTGTGATTATTGACACATTTGTAAGGAGCATGTCTTTTAATCTTGAAAAGACTAAGTAAATGCAAATCCAGGTTCTTTTCTCTTTTCTAAATTGTTATTAAAGAAGAATGTCCTTAAAGTGAACCCTCTGGCCAGTAAAAGGGGAAATTTGCAACTAAATGGACAAGTGTGCAGTAAATTAGGAAGTTTTCCTCAGCCAAAACAATTTTTCATTAAACATAAAGAATCATAAGCACTACTTTAGAGCAAATATTCTATGAAATGTATCTTATGGAAATTTAACAAAGTGTATTTATCTTCATGAAGTTGCAAGTGAATAACACCTGTCATACTGCTATAATCAATATTATGGTGAACATTCTTTCAGACACACACACACATATATTTCATACATAATATATACAGATGTACATACCTGAAAAAATACAAACATATCCATATAATATTTCATTCTTTTAATAAATAGATTTGTGTTGTTTATAAACTATTTTTAAACACAGCCTTATGTCAGGATATAGTTCCATGCCAATAAAAATAGATGTGTCACCACTTTGAATAACTGCATAATAGTCTCTTAGGTATATGCAAAATAAATTTGCTTTGCCATCTCTCCATTGATGAATTTTTTAAAAGTTCAAAGTGTTAAGGAGGTACAAATGTTTTTGTTACATAGATGGCATTTATAATTCTTAGTAAGGGCTATTAGTGTGTCCATCACACAAACAGTGTTCATTGTATCTGTTAGGTAGGTTTTTACTCCTCCCCCCTTCTTGATTTCCAATGACTTTTACTTCTCTCTGTGCCCATCAATTAGATCCAGATTATTAATGAGTACCTGTGGTGTTGGTTTTTCCATTCCTGAGATACTTCACTTAGCACAATGGTCTCCAGTGCCATCCAAATTGCTGCAAAAGACATTAATTCATTGCTTTTTATAGGTGAGTAGTACTCCATGGTATACATGTACCACATTTTGTTAATCCACTCATGAACTGATGAGCACTTAGGTTGATTCCACATCTTTGCAATTGTGAGTTGTGCTGCAATAAACATGTGAGTGCAGGTGTCCTTTTGACAACATAACTTCTTTTCCTTTGTGTAGATAACCAGTATTGGAATTCTGGATACAATGGTAAGTCTATATTTATTTCTTTGAGGAATCTCCATACTGTTTTTCATAGAGGCTGTATTAATTTGCAGTACCACCAACAGTGTATAAGCATTCCTCTCTCTCTGCATCCACACCAGCATCTATTGTTTTTGTACTTTCTAATATGCCATTCTGAAAAGGGTAAGGTGATATCTTACTGTGGTTTTAATATGCATTTCCTTGATGGTTAGTGATGTTGAGCATCTTTTAATGTTTTTTGGCCATGTGTCATCTTCTTTTGAAAAGTTTCTGTTCATGTCTTTTGCCCACTTTTTAATGGGGTTTTTTTTTCTTCCTGATTTGTTTGAGTTCTTTTTATTTCTGGATATTAGTTCTTTACTGGATGCATAGTTTGCAAATATTTTCTCCCATTCGTTATGTTGTCTATTCACTCTGTTGATTACTCCCTTTGCTGTGCAGAAGCTTTTTAATTTAATTAAGTCCCATTTATTTATTTTCTTTGTGCTGTAATTGTCTTTGGGGCTCAGTCTTAAATTCTTTGCCTCAACCAATGTCTAGAAAAGTTTTTCGTACATTTTCTTCTAGAATTTTTATTGTGTCATGCCTTACATTTAAGTATTTTATCCATCTAGAATCAATTTTTGTATATGGCAAGAGATAGGGGTCCTGGTTCATTCTTCTGCATGTGGCTATCCAGTTTTTCCAGCACAATTTATTGAATAGGGCTTCTTTTCCCCAAGTATGTTGTTGTCTGCTTTGTGGAAGATCAGTTGGTTGTACATAGATGGTTTTATTTCTGGATTCTCTATTCTGTTCCATTCATCTATGTCTCTACTTTTATATCAATACCATGCTATTTTGGTTACTATAGCCTTGTAGTATAATTTAAAGTCTGGTAGTGTGATGTCTCCAGATTTGTTCTTTTTGCTTAAGATTGCATTGGCTATTTGGGCTCTTCTTTGGTTCCAAATGAAGCATAGAATTATTTTTTCTACATTTGTGAAATATGACATTGGTATTTTGATGGGGATTATATTGAATTTGTGAATGAATTTGGGCAGTAGGGACATTTTAATAATGTTGAATCTACCGATGCATGAGCATGAGATGTTTTTCCATTTGTCTCTATCGTATGCTATTTCTTTCATCTGTGTTTTGCAGTTCTCTTTGTAGAGATGTGCACCTCCTTGCTTAAATATATTTCTAAGCATTTTATTTTCTTTGTAGCTATTGTGTCTTTGATTTGATTCTCAGCTTGACTGTTACTAGTATACAAAATTCTACTGATGTGTGTACATTGATTTTTTAACCTGAGACTTTGCTGAATTTATTTATCAATTCTAGGAGTCTTTTGGTGGAGTCCTTAGGATTTTCTAGACACAAGTTTATACCATCAATGAAAAGTGATAGTTGGACCTCCTCTTTCCTGATTTGGATACCCTTTATTTCTGTCACTTGCCTGATTGCTCTGGCTACAACTTTCAGCACTATGTTGAACAGCAGTGGTGACAGCAGGCAGGATTGTCTTGTTCCGGTTATTAGAGGGAATTCTTTCAACTATTCCCCACTCAGTATGATATTGCCTGTGAATTTGTCATATATGGCTTTTATAATTTTTAGGCATGTTCCTTCTATGCCTAGTATGTTGAGGGTTTTTATGCAGCCTCACAGGGATGGAGCCACAGTCCCAGTAGCTGTGATGATGCCTCAGGAGTGGAGCTACAGGCCCAGGCACAGCAGGAGACTCATAGCTGGATATGCATCCTGGAGGCAGGGCAAGACCAACACGGGTGGAACCACAGGGTCAGACCACAGATCAGGAACTGCAGAGGTTGAGCTGCAGGAGTGGGGGATAACTCCCACAGTGGCACTATTTGGACTACAGAATTGGAGCCACACAGGCAGCGGACTGATCCAGTGGTGCTGAGACTGGATGTCAAGCCACAAGCCTTCTCTAATGGTGTCTGTGGTACCTGAGGTTCCCCCTCTGCTCAGTTCCTGCATCGTGGAGAGGGGTGCTTAGCACCCAGTCATAGGGCATGGCACAGGGGAGCATCCACTCTGCCTGTTCCTCCCTGGTCTGGAGGGTACTATGTAAAAGCTGTTGCTACAAAGCCAAGCCCCATGCAGACCTGGCACCCTGTACCTGAGAGCTCAGGATGTTGTCAGTTGCAGAAACCCAGGATCAGTAGCCACCAAATGCCTACTGCACCCGTTCTCCAGTGCAATGATTCTACACAGACTCCAAGCAACTCCCAGATCAGTCCATAGGTCTGCAGTGGTGGGGACCCCCATGCAGCTCAGGCAGCATAGCCTGCAGGGTAAGCATGGACACCCAGGGCTCTCTCCTCCTCACCTTCCCCAGGTGTGGATACCTCCCCAAAGTTCCCTTTGATCTTGTCTAATGAATCACCCCATCACCTTCTCCTTCACTCTGAATGTCCCCCATCACTTCTCCAAAATTATATAATGCAATGTTCTTTCCAAGAAGAGCCCTCTGTAGGTAGGCATCTGCCTACAACTTTCAATCCTCTCCTTGAGAGCAGTGTGCAGGCTGCTTTTAGTCTGCCATCTTCTCACCATTGACGAATTTTTAAGTTGTGTCGAATTTTTTTGTTAGTATTAAGAATGCAATGAAGACCTTTATTTTATCTTTTCGTACCATTTTTTAGGATATTTTGTAGAAGATAAATATATATATTTTAAACATTTGTTACATATTACCAAATTTACCTGCACAGAGGTAAAATCTATTTACGTTTCCTCCTATTTTCATGAATACTTTCCTCATACCTTAAAATATACCAGAGTAAGTCCATTTTGCCAGTCAAATAGGAAAATAAATGGCAATCTGTCGCTGTTTTTATTTCTATGTCTTTGATGTTAGAAGACCATTTCCATTTCTTCTTTGCAAATTTTGCTATTGAGGTGTTCATTTATTCCAGATTGGCAATTTTCTTTTTTAATTTCAAAGCTTTAACCCTTCATTTGTCACAGTAAGATGGTTATTTTTCCCAAATGGTAATGTGTCTTTTCACTCATATTTATAATGAATTTTGGTAATTAGATATTTTTGATTCTCAAGCAGTCAGATGTTCATTTATCGGTTCTAGACCGCAAAACATGTTACAAAATATTCATACATGCATTCTTCTAAAATTTTTTAACTTTCTATTTAACGTTAGAGTCCATGTGCTTTTAATGGAGTGCTTCTAGAGGAAATTTTATTTCCATTATAATCACATATTTGATGGCTATTTTACCAATTTTAAAGGCAGATGGCACTATTCCAATTATTGTTACCCCCTTTGTTTGAATATATTTAAAATATGTCATTAAAAATGTTATTTTGTTCCTTTGAAAACTTATTCATGTTCTGCTTTTCTTTTTAGGTCCTATATATTTAATTTAAGCCTCCTTAAAACATCAGGCATTTCAAATAGCAAGACAGCCAAATTTTGCTTAATATAAGGAAGAATTCTCAGACTCTACTTTTCAGTATACTATTATATATAATTTGTCTCCCTCGAATAATCCAAGAAATAAAATACGGTCTTTCATATATATCATCTCTTTTTATTTCCTGTACTTAATATAGAATTTAAGATTCTGCAACCTTAAAACGATTTAAAATACATAATTATTATCTCATTCCTAGGGTTCACAGAAATTATAAGGTCATGGTGACAATCAAAATCAAACATTTTAAGAAGTCTTTAGATCAGACCTTTAGTTACAAGAACCAAATATCTCCAATTATATTTTGTTACCTTACTGGACAGCTAAACTTTTTTACGTCACTTGAAAAGCTTAATGTTATGAACATTTTTTAAATTGATCTAATTCTACGTGGTCTGTTTTGTGTGAGACAAAGACCAGGAGACTCTCTTTTCCTGTGTCTTTAAACTAGTACATAACTTCTGTTTAAAGGCCTAGTGACAACTGTAATGGGTAATTTACAACCTACAGGGCTTCTGGATTAAATAACAGAGGTTCTGTAAACCAACAGGCTTCAGACTTCGGTGAAAGCACCAGTAATTTGTTTATTGCCTTTTCTCAGTTCCTCAATTACAATTGATCTCTGCTAAACAGTCTAGTGTTGCTAATTGTTGGGAAAGGGGGAAAATAACTTAATCTTTATAGACATCTTCTAGCCTAGGATTTCTCCTTATAATTAAATGCCATAATCTCACCTAAGCACGGATAAATAGGATCCATACACCTAACCATAACAAGTGCTTTCAAACTTAATTTCTAAACAACCAAAGTTGAAGGAGCTGAGTTGGGAACAGAAAAAAAAAAAAAAATGGTGACTGATTATATCTGATATTGAGCCAATGACAGACAAACAAGAGCACTTGATTAGCGCTCTTGTCTTGCCAGATCACCTATTTGAATTCTACTGATAGGAGTTTAATCAGCACTTAATCTCCTTATCATGTCTAGGGTGTTGATCAACTTTAAGTACTTAACATAATACAGAACCCCTACAGGCATTTCCACTTCAAAGCCTGAAGTGCAATAGTTAGGTGTCTCCTAATCTTATTTTTCTCCATTAACAGTGTTGAAAAGAAATGCTTGTCATCATCAACTAATCATGTTCTAATTCAGTCTGTTTAAACTTCTGAGTTATTTGTTTTAGAAAGGTTTGACTTATTTATACTAAACCTTCATTTTTGTGACCCACCAGTTTAGAAATAAGAAAATATGCTGTACATATACTTGTGTTGGTATAAAGCATGTTCTAATATGCAGTTTAACTTGAATTATTTTAGAAAAGCTTGACTTATTGATTCTAAACCTTTATTTTCTTGACCCAACATAATAGAAATTAAAGATATACATACACACATACATATATGTGTATTTGTACAGTTAAATTCTAGCTTTTTATTTTAATATATGTCACTAGGATGTCCAAATAGACAAGTAGTTCATTAGGACACAAAGAGAAAACATCCTTCAAATCTTTTCGGCATTATGTTACAGGTAACGTTCAATGACAACTTTCGTAAATCACTGTCTAACTTGGTGAGCATTCCACATTTCCACATTAAAGTTCTTTCTTTAATCCTTACAGCTGCCTAATAAGACCAGATATATCTACTACATATTTGCTATAAATTAAAACCATCTATTTCACTATAAGCTGTCCTCCTGAGGGGTATCTACCCATAATATTTTTTTTGCCAAAATTTAAGTATTTGTTGTGTGAATTTTCTTCATGTCTTCACAACAAACTAATGTTACCTCTTTTTTAAAAAAAATTAAACTAAATTTATTGAAATTGATAAGCAAAATCATCAAAACTATAAACTAAATATTATGCATATGAAAATGATAATTTTTACATATGATGTTTAATATGCTTTTATTTGTATTTTGGTTGTTTCAAATGTTCAATTGTCTACTTATTTTTTATAGCAGCATATATCCAAAACAATACATAATACCTCTATTTTGTCTAATGCACTTCAGTTGGAAGATGTTAATCAAGAAAGGAAAAATATTTTACCATTTGGGAAGACAGTAAATTCAAAATTTCAACTCAATTCAAGTTAGTGCCTCAAAAAATTATGTAGACCCAAATAGCTTATGTAGACCCAAATAGAAAAAGTCCCTCAATCATTTTCTCAAATATTTTATTACTGACATTTTATTCACTCTGAAATATTATACATACTTTAGGACTTCGGTCCCCAAACTTTTTTGGCACCAGGGACCGGTTTCATGGAAGACAATTTTTCCAGAGATAGGGGATCAGGGGATGATTTCGGGATGATTCATGTACTGTGCAGTCAAACCTCTCTGCTAATGATAATCTATATTTGCAGTTGCTCCTCACTGCTAGCATCACCGCCTCAGCTTCACCTTAGATCATCAGGTATTATATTCTCATAAGGAGCGCCCAACCTAGATACCTCGCATGCACGGTTTACAGTAGGGTTCACACTCCTATGAGAATCTAATGCCTGTGTTGATCTGAGAGGAGGTGGAGCTCAAGTAGTGATGTGAACAATGGGGAGTGGCTGTAAGTACAGATGAAGCTTTGCTTGCTTGTCCACAGCTCACCTCCTGCTGTGTGGTCCGTTTCCTAACAGGCCAGAGACCAGTACTGTTCTACTGCATGGGAGTTGGGGCCCACAGCTTTAGGATCTTCATTTTTATTTTATCTTAGCTGAAATAAGATTACTCACTCCTACTTTTAAATATAACAACCATAAGGCTAAGTTGAATGCTAAATATCCAACCATCCATGTTGCAACCAAATGTGATTGATTGATTTTATTAGATATTCCTATTTGAAATACAGGCTTAAGACCAACTATATAAATAAAAAATAAAGAAGGCAAAACATTTTAAATATTGATTCAATTTTCATAGACAAATTTGGAGCAATTTTATTGGTTTGAAGATTTCTGCAAACATGCATAAACACTACAGTATTTTACTTAATTCAGAAAGAAGGGTAGTGTGATAACTGCCCTTATACTGTCAAATACATAAAATGTAAGAGATAAATTAAATACATTGGAAATAAAACTAATCCTCTTTAAAGACATTTATTAAAGATATTTTAGAAACCTATTTTAATAATGTAGTTAAAACACATAAATGACAGAAAATTGATTTATATGAATGGTGTTCTACTAATCTTGGAAGTACTGATAGGATTCGTTAAATTTAAATTAGGAAAGATCATGCATCTCCAAAAGTGGGTAACATTGAGCTAAGTAGCAATGTTGGCTAAGTAGCACTAAGGCATAAACCGGGAAAATAAAATAAAAGTCTATTATTTCTTGACTATAAATGCTTTCTAAAGTAACTCAGATGCTTCCATTTTATTTGAATATTGCTTTTTGTTTCCTCTATTAAGTAGTGCTTAAAAACCACAACTTCAGTCAATCAGTAAACAGGATCATTACTTCTAAGTGTTTCATATTCTAAATCAAGAGTTTCATTTAATTTTCCTAGCAGAATAAGGCATATAGATGAGGATGTCAAATTGCAAAGAACCTGTATTAGAATAGCGTTTACAGTGCTTATGGTAAGTAATCAACATTATTGACTTAGCTCAGGGATTTAAAATGCCGAAAAACACTAACAGAATAAATTAATTGGAAGAATAGAGAAGTATATCACTGTGTTAAAGATTTGAAATGAAAGTGAAACGCATTATATGATTTTGTAGTTTAAAAGTACATGTGCATATATAGATATGCATGTAGATGAATAATGTGGGCATTATTGATTTAAATTCCCCATTGGGATTAAAGGGTGAATGCCTAGTTTCGTTTCAATGGTAATGTTGGTATTCATTATCAATATGATAAAATACAAATTGGTGGCTCTGTAATACAAATTTAATGCCCCTGCTGAACTTTTTTCCATTAGTAACTAATGGCTATTCCTGTTTACCTTCTATGACTCCAAATGTTCATTCCATCTTTTTTCTGTGATATACTTATACAGGAAATGATTTTGCTAAAAACAAAAATATTCTACTTTATTTTAAAAATGATAGAGCTTGCATCTGTAAACATGACTTTAATCTATGCCTTCTACGATGTGTCAGCATTCTGAAAAAGGATCTTGTTCTGCATTTATAAAATAGAAGTGAAAAATTTCATAACTTGGAATAGTAAGAAAAGGCTTATTGCAATTATTAAAGAGAAACATTTTGCACTGAGAATAGTTTACATTCTTTAACATATATACATAAAGTGAGCTCTTCATTTCCATTATTAAAAATGTTTTTATCATGATAAAAAAATCTATTCATTAAATTGCTTTTCTCTTCTATATCGCAAGGGTTTATTTTTAGAATGGCTTTCAATTTCTAAGTTGGATTTATTTTAAAGAAAGAAGAGTACAAAAACTCTTATTAATTTATTTTAATTAAACCCATTACAATAATCCCTGGAGAGAAAACAATTAAACATTGAATAAGAAACCATAAAAAATCAAGTTCATTTCCTCTTTGCATTTGAGTTCCCTTAGTCATCTCTTTTCCTCAAAATAAAGCCTTTAAGTTTTGTAGATTTTTTAAGTGAAATAGCATAATTTTAAATGAGGTTATGATACTAATACTTACTATTATTGTACATCTGCTATATACCAGACAGTATTCTAAGCCTTAATGTACTCACTTAATTCTCTCAAGCAAACTTATGAGGTAGAAGTTCATTATTATTCTCATTTTACATTAAGGAAGCTTCAAAGGATTCCATCAAAAAAGGGAAAAGACAAACCACAGAATAGTAGAAAACATTTGCAAATCATATATAATATATGCAAAATAAAACCACAACGAGATACCACTTTATCACAAAGTGATAACCACAAAGATAGTTATAATCAAAAAGACAAGTAATAGCAAGTGTTGGCCAGGATTTGCAGAAATTAAGACCCATGCACCTAGAATGGTATAGTTACTTTGGAAAAGAGTTTGAGACATCCTTAAAAGGTCAAACTTAAAGTTACCAAATAACTCAGCAATTCCACCGCTTGGTATATACACAAAAGAAATGGAAAGACATGTCCACACAAAAACTTATGCAAATGCTCCTATTGACATTATTTACAGTAGTCAAAAAGTGGATACAACCTAAATGTCCATCAACTGATAAATGGGTAAATAAATATAGTATACTCATATCATGGAATATTATTTGACAATAACAAAGAATGAAGTGATGACGTACACTACAACATACATGAGCCTTGTAAATACTATGCTATGTGAAAGAAGCTAGACACAAAAGGCCCCATTTTATGATTTCATTTATCCGAAATGCCCAGAATAGACAAATCCATGGAGACAGCAAGCAAGGTAGTGATTACCTAAGATTAAGGAGGGTGGAAAGTGACTGCTAATGGGTCTTTTTGAGGTGATGAAAATGTTCTAAAATTGATTGTAGTTGTACACAACTCTGTAAATAAATTAAAAACCATTGACTTCTACACTTTAAATGGGCAAGTTGTATGGATGATATGTAAGCCATATCTCAATAAAGCTGATACATATACACACACACATGCACGCACACACACACACACACATACACATAAACACACACATAGTATTTAAAAGATATTAAGAAAGGTATAGAGAGGTTAAACAACTTACCCTAGGTGACAGTACAGGCTAGTCCTGAAATACACCCCTGGAGTCTGGCTCCAGCGTCCACACATGCAAACACTAAACTTACTGATTCTGTTCATGATAGTTTCGCTCTTCAATGTGTTGACTGATTTCGCTGAATCAAATATTTTGCTTAAAAAGCCACCATGCAACCTGGCCCCAAATGAAAGTTCTCTGAGTGCAAATGGATGATTCTTTCTGTAATAAAACAATATGATATACGGTAAAAAACAATATTGACTAAGTCATTCCAAGACACTAACAGAGTTAATTTTGAATGTCCAGATTCTTAATAAGTCAGCACAACCTGCAAAGAATGGAGCATATTTAGTTGCTAACAATAACAAAATATTCTCCATAGAGTTTATAGTTTTATTACCTTACGCCCAAAGAGTTGCAGTTATCAACCAGTCATGTTTCTTAGTTTAAGGGGGAAAAAAAGACAAATGTCAAAATGTATTTTTTATATTATTATGGGTATTTCTCGTTTTCACTTAGGATTCCGTTGAAGACTTGTAGAAATTTCAGAATGGATGGATAGAACTTTGGAGCTAAGGAAACTAAGACCATCTAGTAAAATCATATAACTGAAGAAAATGTGATTTAACAAGGCCAAATAATTTATAAAGTCACTAGATTCAACGGAAACTAAAACTAAAGAAATCATCATTGACATCTTTACAACAATAACAAAAAAATAATTAATACTTATTTAAAAAATATTATGGTTGTGGTGGTGCAATATACATACTTTGTCTCATTTGACCTTTCTAGCAACCCTATGTAGTGTAGGTACTAGTAGTATTTCCATTGTGTAGACAAAAAAAAAAACTGAAGAAAAGTTAAGGAATCTGCCAAAATCATAGACCTGCAAGTGGTGGGTCTGGGATTTAAACCCAAGCTTTTCTGATCTATTTTTTAAACACTACTAAACCTTAATCACAATTAATGCAGCAATCTCATCATTTCCATTAATAATTAAAATTGTGGGAGTTAGCATGTCATTAGAAACACTGAGTGAAATTTAAATCTTATAACCAAACCGAAAATAAATATTTGTTCACATTATATTTATGTATTACATTTATATTTTATTATAAAGTAAAATAGAATTGAAGCATAAAATAAAATTTATCATCATAAAAAGAATTCATTAGCCAGAATTTCGACTTAAAGAGATATTGTGACAGATTTTAACCTTCAGCCCTAAATAATATTTAATGACAATAAACTGTTTTCTTATCCTGATGCATAAATAAGGCCGATTAATACCAGAGAAATGTACTTGCAGTAAATAAGACATGGTTAATTTAATACATTTTTTGAAGTTGTTGGTGTGCCTTGTAACAAAGATTTTGCCTACAAAAATGATAGAATTCCATCATTCACTTTGGAGACCCAAAGATATATTAGTCATCACTCACAGCATCAAGATCTCTGCAGTAGGAGACACAAGACTATGGATGTCTTCGAAACTGTGGGTGCAGCTCCCTTAAAATGAGACCAGTCTAGTTACTCAACATTCCTCTCTGCCTGCCATCCCTCTGCCTGGAATGACTTCTGTCTTCTCTGCTCCACACTCCTACAAATGTCCACTCCTCTCTCCTGAGATTGTCCTCCAACTCAGAGTTACTGAAGTTAACTATGAACTCTAGCTCATAATTGGTTTTGCCCTGCCTCAATTTTAAGGATAATTAGCTAGAATCAACATCATCCATGCTATAACTTATACAATAATCACATGTTATTGATCATGTATTTTATTAACTTCAGGTCGTTTTCACATTTATTTTTTTCCTCTGACAAAATGATCACACATTTCTATGAAGAAGGACTCTGAACTTCTACTGATTTGTTATTTAAATTTTACTGGGAATGTTATTATACATATATACACACTGGAAGAGCTTACATACTTTAATGTACATGACTACGAACAAAGGCAAAAAAAACTTTTTTTCATTTTTTTCTTTTTATTTCACATCTACCATCCACATACCGTAAGGAACACGTTCCCTGGGGCTCTGCCAATTTCTGATTTGTCATCAGGCTGAAGATCCCTCTGCTTTCCTAACTGATCACAGCCATTATGGATAAAAAGTCCATTCTAAAAATAATAGAGCTATATTATAACAAGATAATTAAATTTATATCATTATTTTCTCCTTTGAAAAATGAAATCTATTCATTTATATTAGTATTGATAATGTTATGTTTATCAACATGATTCTTAAATCTTGGTTTGGTAACAAGCAATTCTCCCCTTAAGGAGATGAGATATTTGAGCCATAATAGCCTTTATTTTTTCATGAGAATTTTTAAGCTTGTAGATAGAAATGCTGATGTTCCAATTTATTATTTTGAAACAGTGAAGCAGCTTCTAGATTCATGGCATCACTACCATACACTTGTAAGTACAAAGCAGTAATCTAATCCTCTCATTCCATATATTTATAATAAAAAAATAAAAGCCTCGTTTGCCCATTTGATCTTCCTTCACTTTATCCCTAGGAGTATTAGGATTTCCCTTCATTTCTGCTGGGATTGAAAAACGTAATTCTCCTGCTGCAGGCTAGGCTGGAGATATGCTCCATGAAGCAGCAACTTAGAGCCTATTTCTTGTCACATGTTATTGCTGCTGCTACAGATGCTCAAAAGAGCTGCACCTTGGGTGTCTCACATTGTGGTTATAGGCATTTATTTGAGATCATTACCCCAGCAGCTAAAGGATCCCTCTCTGCATACCCTGCAGGGTTTCCCAGTAGACACAATTTTGTATCACCACTGGTTTGAGCCACCTGTTAATGGTGATGGCTCCATCTACTGTGGTGGTGGGTAGGGCTCTTCCTATAAGTCCTTTCCATACCATGTCAGGTAGCTAGTATTGTATAACACTCAGTTGGGTTTTCTATTCTCCTACCTGCTATTTATCTTTGTAGGTTTTGCTTAATATTCTTAAATACTGTAATTCCTAATCTGAGAAGTTTGTATACTGTACAGAATTTGATTATAATAGTTAAATACCAACAACAAGCAAAAAAACATATTTCTTAAGAAGCGCAGCAGCTCTTGTGATTTCAATTAGATTTGGACCAGAAAGGATTTTGTGCTCCTTTCTAAGAGCAAATTTAGGGAAAAAATAAAAGAGGTATTATGTGGATTTTTTTCCTCCAGGAATTTTTAATATTACGTTATTGAAATATGAAAATGTAAAATGTAAAAATGCATTATAGTTTCATCACTTTACCTATCAGTCTGTGTTTGAATTGCATTGTATCAGTTCTACACGTTCACAATACTTTATCCACAATTCTAAAACCCTAAGAGATCCGAAAACCAAATATTTTTCAAAAGGTAAATCCAAAAATTCATTTGGTGGCAAAATCTGACTCAAATTGACATGATGTTATTTATTTACTTTGTGTAAGTGCTCATACATTTTATTTCAGAAATATTTATACGTTTGATTTCAGGATGCCTCCCCAGTCCCCACTGGCGATGTGATGTAGCACATGGTATATACACTGTATTTTCCTTCTCAATGCCAAGAGTTCTAAATTAGGAAGGCACATCTGGCCCCAAAGGCATAATATAGGCGGTCATGGATCAATAGCTATGTAGCTGAATGCTAACTTAGGAACTATATGTTTATATACAATGTACACATACATTAATACACATATGTTTGTATACACACACATAGATAAGCCCACACAATTAAAATAAAAAGGGAAGAATCAGAAGAATTATGAATATGTTAAATTTCAGGCTGTATTCAACATTGTACTGTGTAGAAAAAATTGAAAACAATCATAAATGACCAAAAATAGGGCATTGGCTAAATATATTCTGGCACATATGTAAAAGGGGTGCATGTAACCATAAAAATGATACTACTGCAGAGTATTTGGTAACATAGAAAATGTTATTAACAGGAAAGAAAATACAGAAAAGAGAATTAACAGAAAATATAGTATGTTATTAACAGAAAAGCAGGTCACCAACAATTGGAATAAAGTAAAACTTTTATAAACCTGCATCTATATATAGAGATAAATGTGAGCAAATACAGAACAATAAACTAATGTTTATTTCTTGATGATGGGCTTTTCAATGGTTTTTATTTTCTACCCTTTGTTTTTTCTTTAGTTTCTTTTTTATCATAAAATTTTATTGCTTCTATTTTTTTAAGCTTTCGTTTTGTTTATTAAGAAAGCCTAAAAGTACATGAAAGAAATAATCTGGATAAATATTTGAAAGAAAAACAGATGATAACTGAGCTTCAAATGCTGAATAATCACATGCCTTTCCCTTGCTGTATATATGAAGAGAGGGTGCAGTGTTTGTTCTGATGGGTAAAAGTTCATTTCATGAAAAGAGAATTACACAGAATAACAGAGAAATTTTAGCATTTATGGACTGTGCTTTGTATACAAAGATGATGTTATTGACTCCCTGCCACTGAGGAAACTTCAGTATTTCTTCATGGCTGCAATTACCCAGTTTGGGGAATGAACCAGACACCATAGCTTCATCTAGATGACAGTTTAGACGTAAAGTGCTGTGGCTGCCATTTTTTTGTTTGTTAGTTTTAGTTCCAATTGCATGCAGCAAAACAATAACGTACAGCCCTAACTCCCATTCTCTTCAAATTGTATGTGTTCTTTAAATAACAATGTTTTAAATTAAGAAGGTAAATATTACTCCTACTCAGCACACTATATGTGGCATCATCTTCATCATTATAATATTTTAATAAATACATAAAATCCTGTTTGATTGAAGTGCCTCATAACAAGAACCATTTTCACAGTGAGAACAAGCATCCGTCTGAGCATTTTGGGGAATTCATATAATAGAATTTCGAAGGCCTGTAAATATTGACCTAAATTTCCCACACCAATCTCCAGGTCCCAAGTAGAATAATTCCATATGCAGGATGATTCCTTCTAGACTGGGAACTTATGGTAAAGTTTTAAAGTACTTTGTTAATGAATCTGCAAATATCTATTAAATCTCTTTAGTATATATAATGAAGTCCAAAGCACAAGTCTTGCCCTGTCCTTGGAGAACTTACATTCACAAAGACCAAGCCTAAAACCGGAGCTTAAAGAGATTGCTGAGGGGAGAGACAAGTGTGTTAAAGTCTGGACTAGGTTTTAGCAGTGTGCAGAAAGGAGAGAAAAAACATAAGAGGAATTACAGAGAATTTTTAATTTTTGTTATGCATGTCTCTCTGTCTGCAAAGTCTTTGACCCACTTCTCTATGGGAATCTTAGCCTTCAAGGCTGGCACAGATCTGGATTCTTCTTGGATTTCTCCTTAGGTATTTCTCCAGCAATTCTAGGCTCAAGGCCTTTGAAGCTTTTTGCTCATGTTCACTTAGTGTCACACTAGAGTATAATATAGTTAATGACATAGGGAAAGAAAAAAATGTGTAGGTCTTCTGAGATGTCCTTAAGAACAGGGAGTAGGTTTTGTTCGTCTGTTTGTCTCCAGCATCTACCACAGTACTGGGGACTATGATGGTTCATTTTATGTGTCAACTTGACTGAGCCTTAGAATAACCAGATTTCTGGTTAAATGCTATTTCTGGGTGTGTCTGTGAGGGTGTTTCCAAAAGATATTAGCATGTGAACCCATAGACTGAGTAAAGCAAATTGCCCTACCCAATGTGGGTTGGACATGATTCAATCTGACAAGGTCCTGAATACAACAAAAAGTGGAGGAAGGGAGAATTTTCTGCTCTCTGCCCGACTGTTTGAGCTTAAACTTTGATCTTCTCCTGCCCTCAGACTAAAACTCAAACCATTGGTGCTTCTGGTTCTCAAGTCTTTGGACTTGGACTATAACTCCCACCATCAGTTCTCCTAGTTTGGCCTTAGACTGAGACAACTACAACACTGACTCTTCTGGGTCTCCAGCTTGCAAACAGACAGGGGACTTCTCAGTCTCCAAATCATGTGAGCCAATGTCTCATAATAAATCTCCTATTGGTTCTTTGTCTCTAGAGGATCTTGAATACCAACACAAATACCAATAACACTAACATTTATTGCATGAGCAAAGCAGATATCCTGAGATTCTCAGGACTGGATGTTGGAAAGAGGTGGCCATTCTGACAGAAATGGGCACTCTATGACTGGGTTGAAACATGGCTTGGTAGTGATGACAAATAGCAATGTCTAGAACAGAAGAATGGGAAGTGCAATTTTGCACACTAAGTAAGATGAAGTGATAGCCAGGTTGAAATACTGAGCTAGAAGCAAGAGCTAGAATACTAAAGATCTGAAGGTCAAGATTGAAGATTTGAGATTTCAATATTGACCACATAAAGATGAAAGCTGAAGATGTGAGAGTAGATATAACACCTAAATTCACAGCAGCTATAACAACAAAAGACCGAGAAGAACTAAGAGCTAAATCATGGAATAGGTCCATAAACAGGAAGCAAGGGAGATAGAGGTACCCTGTGAAAAACCACAGAAGGAATAATAAAACATAATCTTATCATCTAATTTTATTCAATTTATTTTACAAAGCTTCTCTTTGAATGTAATGTTGTATGCACGTCTTTTTACATTCAAAATTTAGAACTCGTGGAAGTAAATATTATAAGCATTCAGTTTCCCCTGCCCCCTCCGTCTTGTTATTATCTAATTGCGGATATTTTGACACACAATTGTGTGCTGATTTATATTAGAATACAGTTTTAAGTTCTCTGTCTGGTCAAACAAATATCATATAGTCACCAAAAATGTGCACAGAATACATTGATTAATAGACAATTATGCAAGCTTCCGTAATTTCTCTTGATCATCATTAACCATACATATTGCATTTTTAAATTATTCTAACAGATACTCAGTTTCAACAGAGTGTAATTCCCCAGCAAGGTGTAAAATAGGCATTAAAACTATTTCTGAACTATCATCTAGGATGATGTATAAAGCATTTCACATAATAGCAGACTAAGTATCATAAAATATTAGTCAAGTACTAACATAGTCATTAATACTCCTCTTTAACAAAAGGCAATTTCACAGCCTCATTTACCAACTGGAATATCCCACGTCTACTTCATAATTATGTTTTTTATTAATCTCTGTAAATTTTATTTAGTGCTTTTTGGCAATTTCTTAACATTACTGCCCTGGATGTTGTTAAATTGGGTTAATAGCCTTATAAGTAATATATATTATATGTATATATTTAACTGTAGGTGATTTGACTTGTATTGTGGCAATCACTTTTTTTAATACCCTATTATATGATTAGAATTTATTTTATTGCAACTAATTTTTAAGCTCAATATTTTGCAACATCTCTTTATGATGTTAGTTTTGTAAAAAGAAGAATACGGAGAACTGGGGGTTGTGGTCAGCCCTAGCTCCCCTCACACTGTTTTGGCCCGAGGCAGGCCTGAGGATGGAGTCATTTCATGTGGATTAGAATCCAGATAAATAACCATGAAAGTCTTGCAGCATTATTTCTTCTTTAAAAATATACAGTTCCAATTCTTTTCAATGAGGATGGAGTATACAAGTAAACAACTTCATTAGGCATGTTAAAGCACATTTTGAAGAAAGTACACTTGGCTGAGAATTAGAAACATCTTTCTGCATCAGCCTTTTTTGAATTTAAGGACAATCTTTCAATTAACTGAGCCTGCTGCTACATACTAAAATGTAGTTTAAGTTAACAGCAGTTTGATTGGACATTCAGAATTACAGCTCCTGGAAGTTCTTAAAAGGTCACCTACTCCTTCTCCCTGCACTTATACAATTAAAATTGCACTTAAATATGGAATGGAAGGACAGAATGGGGGAAAGCAGATTTATTGAAGACAAACAATAGGCAAGCACAACTGGAACAAAGATGAATAAATCAAGTTCCCCATCTCAATGAGTTCGCAGACTAACTTTGTTTATGGCCACAGAAACAAATAACTAAAATAATGCATGTATAGTGTTTGCACAGTGCCTGGCACATAAGTGCTCAGTAAATAATAGTCCTTATTTTAGTTCCTAATAAAACACTCACCAAGTGCAAGGAGTCATCAAGCTAATGCACAATAGTCCAACAACAACAACAACAAAAAATGCTTACCTTTTAGTCCACAGGATTTCAAATCAAAGTGAATTCATTCGTTAGTCCATTCATTCATTCCTAAAAGGCATTATTAATACATTGCAGTGACTAAGAGTGTGGACCCTCACCCCAGACTGTTGGATTCCAATCCATGTTCTACTCCTTAGCTAGCTGTTCCCTCATTAGTAAAACAGGCATGTGGCTACTTCACTAGATTGTTTCGAGTGTTAATGAATTTACATGAATTGATAAATGTAAAGTGCCCGATGCAGAGAAAGCATTTAATAAATCCAGAGATTATTATTTTCATCATATACACATCGAAGGATCACAGGGTGAAGTACTAAGTGTTCTTGGGGATCAAAAAGATTATTCTCTTTTCCCACCCACACCCACACCATTCTCCCCTCACTCTCTCTGCAGGTCACACCAGCCTTCTTTGGTTTTCTTAATTACTTCATAGTTTGCTCCTCCAGCTCCTGTTCCTTTGCTCATACAGCTCCTTCTCCCCAGAAAACTCTTCTTTCCTTTCTTTTTCTATACAACTCTTATTATTAATAATTTCTCATATTCAGGTCAACTATCCCTTTCACTGGGAAACTTTTCTTGACTGCTTAATTTAGACCTTGTTTCTCTGCTACCTCTTATCATAAAATTGAGTTTCCTTACTGCACTCGCCTCAGTTTGCAATTGTTATATGATACTTTGACCAACATCAGTCTTTCCTACTAGAAGATAAGCTTGATGAAGACAGGCATCTTGTCTCTTTTTCTCATAATTGTATTCCACCTCCCAGCACAGTGCACAGGAAAGCGCAGAGTAATCCTTCAATAAATATTTACTGAAAGACTGAATGAATGCACTCACCATCTGCCCATTTTAGTAATACAGAATCTCTAATTTAAGTCTTCGGTAATAAAGACCAAAGCTGGGTTAATCAGTAGCTACACAGGTCCATTAGCTCATTTAATTTTTGCTGCAACTCTATAAAATTAGAATTACTATTTGCTAATAAAAAAGTTGAACCTAAGAGTGCTTGCAGAGAACAAGACTTCTAACTGAAGAAAACTAGAATTGAAACACAGATATGAATTGCCCCATTCTTTTCTGTATATTACACTTCTCTAAAAAAGCTCTACTAATTTCTGTGTTTGATGGAGAGTGAATAAAGCAAAATGTAAAAGCTCTACTAAGAAAGAAGGCCTCATTTGATAATGTATTTTGATACTAAAGATAAAATTCCAGAAATTAATAAGCAAATCTGAGAGTAATATTTTCTCTAACTCTCTCCATTTCTAAGTATCATACTTTCAATATTGAGTATCGCCAGCCTTCCACATTCTCATGGTATGTGAAAGTCTCCAAATTTTGTCTCTTAAATAGTTTCATAAGCTTCATTTACAACAATCTAGGAAATGGGATACTTTATCTATAGAATGTGTTTCAGTTTTGATCTAGCCTCTCATTCTCTAGCCTCAGACTATAAATATAATGTCTCATTGAGGACAATGACTATTTGTCCCGAGATGATAACATGTGGATTACATATCATAGCAAACCATAATCTAGAGATCTCTCAGATGAGGGCTCTAACCTTCTAGTGATTTTTGCATTGGCTATTACAATTGTTAGAGGCACATGCTCAGCTCTTAAAATATTATTTCTTAAATTAGATAATTGTTTTAAATTATAAAACCATATATTTATTTGGTAAAACAAAAATTCAAAGCAATACAGAAGAGTGTAAAATGAAAGGTAAAATGTTCCATTCTCAAACCAGTCCCATTACCAGAGGCAACTTCTTTTAATGATTTCTGTTTTTACTTCTTTTTACAGTGATCAGTACCATCCTCAAAATAAAATATTTATAGCCCTATATCTTTATCACTTTCAGATAGTATCTACTCACTTCCCACTATGAAAAATTAAGAATTTAAAACAATTATACAACCCCTCACTTCCTCCCACTTCTTGATTTTTGTTCATCATATCATATTACTTTGATTTATCCAGCAGCTACCTTTTATCATGAAATATTAACCTTAGGCTCTATTGATTCTTTACGAATGAATAGATAATGTCTACTTACTATGTTACATTGTTAGACAATATATACTTACTATGCATTATATAAAAGGAGGAAATTAACACATCTACATTTCTACCTCTACTACTTACTTTCTCCCAATTTCTGTTAGCTAAACAATTATTCATATTGTCAAGGTGTATAATATTTACATTCTATTCTGTAACTATTTTTGCTTTCCACATTTTGCTATAGATGAATCCAAAACTTTGAAAACAACTTAGAGCATTTATATAATTGCCATTATTATTATTTAGATAATTTTTTTACTATGAAATTAATAAAGTAATTAGAGGGTTTCCAGGTTTCTGTAGGATAATGGCAGCCACCTAAATCTGAATCACCAGACATACTCCAAAAAATATTAGGGATGGAAAGAGAGCAAATAATATCAAGAACTCATACCAACAGCAGAACTAGGCAAAAGGGAAGACTGAGATGTGAGTGAGAAAACTAACACCTGATACCAGCAGAGGCAGCTCTGGTGCATACTCCAGGCACAGAGTCAGTGTAGGGAGACAACGTTCCATGGGGTGAATTTCTGCACATTTTGTGAGGAAAGCACTTTGTTCCGCACTATCTTTGCAAGGATGCTCATATGGCAAACAGTTGTGGAAGATAGAGATAGTATGACCATCTGGAACAAAGAGAGACATGCCTACTGCCTAATCATAAAGATTTATGTTTGCAAAGCTCAGCGTCCCCCTCCCCGACAAGGCAACCCAATTCATGTGCTGATATCCTATGGCCCTCTTTGCATAGCTCTGTGGAAACTGAGGCTTGGAGAACCAGCAGAAAAAAATACCAATACACTAATTATTGTTACATTGTCCTTCATCTCTAATGCAGAAATCGTGTACCTTTTACCAGCATACATAAAACTGTGTCACATTAGCTTACAAGGAGAGTAAAATCTCACTCTCTTGTCAGTAAAGTATGGGCTGTGAGGCAGAGAAGAGGTAAGACTGCTGTCAGGTGCTGATGGTGGCAAAACACAGATAACATCAACTAGAATTCCACCACAGGAAGACACGGACCTGCCCTGAGTGGGAAATACTGAGAGATCTGAGACCTGGTAGATTGTACCCCAAATGCTTCCTGGAGAGTCAAAATGAAGGACCTTGAAAAGTATGCATGACTGGATGTGGCACTTTGGGGAAGGCACCACTGTGGGGAAGGAGACACACAGCAGTTAGAGTGCCACCTAGAGGCCGAATGGAAATAAAGAAATATTATTAATAGATGAAGCTAAGGGCCCCTTTAAAGAAAGACAATACAGAAAGAATCAGAAGACACCCCCCTCCCAAAAATGGTAAGAGAGGCACTCTTAAAGCCCTCTACACTATAGCAATAAAAAAGCAAGCAATAAAAACTGAGAAGCCCAGTAAGTCATCCGTATTCCTCCCTGACCCAATACCAATGCCCACTTTTCCAGTATGTATGAAACACTGACATTTATTAGCCCCCCCCCCAAAAAAAACCTCTGCTAAACAACTCTAGGGCAGAAGAAAAAATGCTAACACAAATTACAGTATTTTTTAAATACTGTGAATACAAACTACCCAAAAGTCCAAATCTGTGGGATACAACTAAAGCGGTGCTCAGAGGAAAATACGTTGCTTTCAATATTTATGTTAATCAAAATAAAATAGTATAAATAAATACAATTAACTAATTAACTTCTAACTCAAAGGTAGAAAGGGAGCAAAAATTAACCAAAGGGAAAAAGAATAAAATAATAGAAATAAGTGAAAATTAATGAATTAGAATAAGAAAAACAAGTCAACTAATACATAGTTTGTTCTTGAAAAATTTAAGAAAATACATCCACCCAACCAGTAGCTAATCCAAACAGAAAAAAAAAAAATGAGAAAGTAATTGTATAATACTCAAAATAAGAAATGACAAGGAAGAAATAAACCTTTAAACAGAGGAAATTTTAAAAATCTTGAGAGACTACTTTGCACAACTTTATGCAGATAAACTTAAAAACAAACGAAACCATTTTCAAAATAATAGAGATGACTTTGAAAGAAGAAATAAAGTTATCAAGAAGCTATTCGAAAACACACCAGCACCAGTTTCTCAGGGGAAATCTATCAGACTTCAAAGATCAGATAATTCCAATCCCACATAAACTGTGCCAGAGCATAGAAACATAAGGAAAACTTTACTTTTTAGAATGAAGTGAGTATAATCTTTATATCTCACCTGATAAAAACTACACAAGAAAAAGATAACTTAAGTAAAACTTCATTTATGAACATTGTATTAATTTTCTAGAGCTGCCATAACAAAATACCACAGACTGAGGGACTTAACAACAGAAATTTATTCTCTCACAGTTTTGGGAGCTAGGAGTTTAAGATCAAGGTGTCTCCAGGTTTGGTTTCTCCTGAGGCTTCTTTCCTCGGCTTGCAGATGGCCATCTTCTCCCTGTGCCCTCACGTGGCCTTTCCTCTGTGCAGGCATCCCAGACGTCTCTTCCTTTTCCTATATGGACATCGGTTGTATTGGATTAGGGCCCCTCCCTTATGAGCTCATTTAACCTGAATCCCCACTTTACAGGCTCTATCTCCAAATAAAGTTACATTAGAGGTTAGGGCTTCAAAATATGTATTGTGGGGCAGGACATAATTCAGTTAATAACAAACATTATGTGGAATTCCTAAGTAAAATATTAGCAAACAATTCAATAGCACAGAAAAAATAGTAATATATCATTCATTGCTAAATAGAGTCGATTCTACTCATGCTAGAATAAAGTTGTCACTCAAAAATGCCCTTTAACTTAGTATAGTCTCTAGGAAGCTGCTCTGCAGATATTTGTCCATGTATATAAAACAACATTTGCACATAGTTATTGACTGTAGTGCTTAATAATAATATAAGACTGAAAACAACCCAAATATCTATCAATGGGAGACTATGTGAATAAACTATGGATCATCCACAAAAATGCAGCTGTAAAAAAGATGAGAAAGATTTCTACATAGCAATATTGAGTGACCTTCAGGGTATATTATTACATGAAAAAGCTAAGGTGCAACACAGTGTATACCATAGCTGTCTTGTGTAAGAAAAGAAAAGAGAAAATACAGATAGATATAGTTACATAGTTATACACATGTGCATATTTATTCTTGGAAAAACAAACACCTATTTAATAGGAGGAAAAAGAGTAGAGGAGGTAGGGATGTAATCGAGACTTTTTCTGAGTAGGTCTTCAAATATAACTTTGACTTTAAACCCTGTCAATATTTTATGGATTGAAAGAATAATTCAAAGAGGAAAAAAGCAAACTCTAAAGCTGCAAAAGTGAAACAAATGAACCTAACTATGCATTACATTGGTAATATAATCATCTAGAGAAAAGTATTATTTCAAGTTTCTCTGAAGCGAAGTACAGGCTGAGTATCCCTTATCTGAAATGCTTGGGACCAGAAGTGTTTCACATTTTTGATTTTTTTTTATTTTGAATATGTGCATGTACATAATGAGATATCTTGGAGATGGGACCCAAGTCTAAACACAAAATTCATCCGTATTTCATATACACCTTATACACATAGTCTGAAGGTAATTCTATGCAGTATTTTTAATAATTTTGTTCATGAAACAAAGTTTTGTCTGCGACTTATCACATGAGGTCAGGTGTAGAAATTTCCACTTGTAGCGTCATGTGGGTGCTCCAAAAGTTTTGGATTTTAGATTTTCAGATTAGGGATACTCAATCTGTGCTCTGCACATCCTTCGTGGGATATATTCTAAAGACAAAAACAACAGCAAAGAAATCTTAAACCTCACTCACTAGTTTTGTTTTTAGTAGTAATGATACTGCTGTAATTTTGGAGGTTACCAAAACTAAATTCTGCAGTGCTTAATAAGGGGAGTGTCAGATTTAAATTTTGATATTTCCTCCCAAGTGGCAAATTTATAAGGCGCATACAGAATAATGGGGAAAGGAGGGCATAGCAGCAGAGATGGCTACCAAATCCTTAATCAGTATAACAAGGAAGAAGAAAAATCTAGTAGTCAAGAAGGCCACAACTGGATGTAATTTTTTAAATCTTTGGTCAACAAACACTCAAGTCGTGAGATGTTTTGAAAAGCTTAAAACCTTAGTTAAGTTCATAAATCCATTTATGGTATATACAAATGAAGTTAGGGGAGTTTGATATATTGCGATATCTGTTCTAGAGGGCACACCATGATGCTATTTCCTGACCACATGAAATTAGTCTGACCCAGAATGACGCCTCTTATTTTCCTAAATAAAAATTAATAATAAGAATTATGTGAGCTCCTCGTTTATTAATATATTTAGATATGGCATCCAAAATAAATAATACATATCTTTGGCTCTCTAAGGAGTCATCTTCCTATTTTGGAGATGGTACATATCACACAAAGTAGGCAGAGGAAGTGAATTTCGGGGAAGTAGAACTTAGATGACAGAATAAAAATGATGAAATTATATAAAAATGAATAAGAAAGGTTATATGTAATTTAAATTTTTAATTTCGCAAATCCAAGATGAGAAAAAACAGTTTTAACTGCTGTTAATTTTATTCCTTTTTATTTTATTTTATTTTATGTCATTATTTTTGGAAAGTTGACTGCCACTAAGAATAAGCCAAACACATTTGAATGAAGGTACCGAAAGGTGAATACAGTCACAGACTTTAAGAAGAGAGATACTAGCCAGAACAAGAGAATAACTCCCTTACTCTCTACATGCTACACACCAAATCCAGACATCCCATTTTAAAAATATTAATAACATTGGTAAAGTATAACTGACTCAACGTTCTGATCCCTTGGTTTTTTGACATTTTTACCTTCAGCGATCTGTCCTTCAATTTTCCTTAGCCATTCACTCCCGTGGCTGGTGGGTGGCAGAGTGAGGTGGGACCTGTACATAATTGGTCTGTGCTGATTCTCTTGCCCCAAACCACTGGTTTTCAACCCTGGGTGCCCATTAGTATTACTTGAGGAGGAATTAAGTATACTCACTCTAAAATAATTAAAATAGAATTGGAGTAAAGAATGGGCAGAGATCAGGGTGACTGTAAAAGTTCCACAGGTGTTTCCAATGCTCAAGAATTGAAATCACTGCCCTCAACAGATCCTATGCACTTTGTGGACAGGGGTTAGTATTTCGCCGATAGGACTGATGACATCTAAAAGAGGTATGCTTTCTGAATTCATGCTATTTTCTACTTCTCATTTATTAAAAAAAAAATGCAAAATACACTAAGCTACTTAGTGTATTTTACATTCTGAGTGCTTTTCCCAAAACATTAATTTATACCCCAACGATTGTATAACTGTCATTTATCTGAGTAAGGTGGGATGTGGCTGAAAGAATACTTGGGCAATATTGTTGTAGAAGATCTCAAATCCAGTATCATGAGTAAAAACCAATGATTTTTTTTTCCAGGTCTGATACTAAAAGTATTCAGTGATTTACATATAAACATTGTATAATAAAAACATGACCTAGTAACTACCTCAATGCAACACTTTTTTATTAAAAATAAATGTGAGAAAGCCATTTTAGCATGATATTTTTGAATTACAAACATGTACTATGGGGTTGAATGTCTTAGAGGAATAAGAGAAAGTTACGCTGATAGAAAGACAGAAAGGAGGTAATTAAATGTAAAATAAATATATACTTTGTTTTCTTAAGAATGAAGCAAGTGTTTAAAACTGTGGTAGATCTTTTAATCTGTTGCTATGCCAACAGAAAAATTTTAAATGGATCCAAGAAACGGGACAATTTTCAGGAATATAAGCACAACCTATTTCAGATAAGTAAAATCGTATTCATATGATCCCCCCAAGGGGATAGAGTCTTGAGGGAATTAGTGCGGAATTAATTGATCAGGTTTTCCCCCCTAACCACAGCAGTCATAGAATCTCATGCTATATTTTTCTGAGATTTAGATCTGGATTTAGGTTAAACTTTTTCAGGATTGTGGGAAACACTGTTCCCCAGTTTGCAGCTAGCAAGACAGCATGTTTCTACCATTTTAAGACTGATTAACACACACCAGAGACAAAAGTCCATAAATCTTGACCTGTATTTCTTAGACAATACCAAGATGATATAATATTCAAATATAAAAACATCTTAATAAAATACATCTCATATGCAAATTACCAGCATGCTCTCTGAGTCAGACAAAGACAGGCATTATTTTCCCTAAAAAGAAACAAGGATTAAAATGAAGGATGACCTGAAATCTATAAATTATAGAAAATAAAAATTATAAGTTCACTCCAATTCTACTCATATAAGATAGTATTTTAGCAATTGGACATTCAGTACAATGATCGACTTCACAGCTTTCTGACAAGTAAATATAAGCATTTCTCTTTTTGAGGGAAAGTTGTTTTGTTTCTATTGTAAAAATACATTTAGGAAAATATTTTAATACATCCAGAGAGCTTTTCCTTAACTATACAGCAAATCAGGAATAGATTGCCTCAGCAAAATAAATATGAAAATTTAGTTCAACTGCCTTTCCTAAAGGTATTTCTGTAAAGAAAGAAATGGATAATTTGCAGTAATTAAAAAGTATTCTCAATTAAACGCCTGTCTATATGGGTGAGTCTGCCTTATTGCCTATGAGAGGAAAAGAAAAACCCTACTTCAGCTTCTTTTCAAATGTTTATTTTTAAATGACTTAATTATCAAATGGAGCCACAATGAACCATGATTCCTTATCATATTATGATTTTTATTTTATTCTGAATCTGAGAAAACATCTGAAAGTGGGTAACATGAAGGGAGAAACGGCGTTTCTTTTTTTCCACTAGGTTTCTATCATCTATCTTTAGTTTTTGCTTTATTTTTTAAACATGTGGAGCTGAACAGATCCACAAATACACTGAGCTCATCTTTAAATCCTGAGCATATTCACATAGAGAGGAAGATTGCCTGTTGGCTACCCGTATCACCCAGTTTCACTTTATCTTTGTTTTCTGAACAGTGAGCCTCTGCTACTAGTTACGTTAATGTTACACGATAAATGACAGCTTTATCATTACATTAACACCCTTCAGCAGTCAGCTAATGTGACTATGCATTTATCTAAGAAATATAAGCTTCACTTACACCTATTGCTGTATTTAATGTACAGCATTTCTTGGACTATCTAGACATCACATGGTACAACCGTAGCTTACATTAGTTACCAAATAATACTGGATTCGGTGAACATACACTATCACCATGTCCTTAAACATGTCTGATTGTCCAGTTCTGTGTCACAAACTGTGTACTGGAAAAAAAAAAAGTGGCATTTTGGAAAACATTAATGAGTGTGGGTGAATACATCAGGAAAATTGATCTATAACAATGGCATTCAAAATTTTGAACGGCAGAGTAGTTTCCTCAAATGGAATCTTTCTGCGCAGAGCCCAGTATAAACAACAGTCACTCAAACAACAATGATCCTCCCTCTTGGCTCTCCTGATCCCCTAGGTACCTCTGAGCAATCCTGGCACACTGCTGAGAATAGTTTGAAAACCACTGGCCATCGTATTCTTGCATATTTTTTTCTCAGTTTTCCCTTTCAATATGGAATACTATATATCTCAGTATGTAAAGATTTGGAAACTCCTCTACAACCTCAGTTATACTAGTCATGATTTTTCTGGATCTTCTATCTTAAGTTTTATTGACCATCTCTATACCTCCATTTCCTTATTTGTAAAATGGAGATTAAAGTCATTCCTGACTTATATGAAATATAATATTTATACACTGATTATAATATGAAATTAATATTCTTTAATATTATATAAATGTATTCATATATTAGTTGCATAACATAATAAAATATATTTTCATTTATATGTAGAAAGTGCTTTAGACAATAAGCAATAATTGAAGCATTTATCAAATAAAAAAATAATTGCTCAAGTGGTGTTGATATGGTCTTATCAGTGAGGAAGCAACACGTTTTTATAAAAGGCCAAAATGCTGTTTTCTATTTTGTTTCTAATTTTACTTTTTATAACACTTCATATTTTGCTGATTTCCGAAGTGTTAATGAATTTTGTTAATGCTAAGTGGAAGCGTTCAGGAAATAACAGTCCACAGAGCTTTCATTTTCCAAAAATGGGCTCAGGGTCTCAGCTATACATAGGAAGATACATGGGGTTCTTTTCCCTCCAACTCTTGCCCTCAGTCCATCGCATTTGCCACTCACTTATGTACACTATGCTGTAGTTTGTTCTCATCAGTTTGGTCTGTTAGAACCCTGAGGAGTGTAATATCATCTCTAAATCTAGTGATTTTATTGTTTACTCTACTTTCAGAACATTTATAGCACTTTAAGTATGGCAGCAGCCCTGGGCCTTCAGAGACACCTCTGGTTTTACTTCTCTCTCCTACATTTTGTTTACTTTATGTCCTTTAATGAGGGCTGGACTCCTGATTGCTTTAACTCTTAAGGATGCTTCTAAGGATCTTTTTCTTGAGAACGAGTAGAAAGGAAGAAAACAGTTTGTGTCAAAAATTCTTTAGTGGTTTAGATGTCTAGAAAAACACGAAAGAAAAAAATTAAATGCATGAAAGCAAAAGGCCCAAATTCAGAACAAAGGCAAGTGTTCACCTACCAGAGATGCAGAGATGTCAGATTGTCGTTCTTCCTGCATTTTTTGTCATAAAATGTGTTTCTTTTTATTTTGTTTATCAAGTTATCTTAGGGGTTCCAAGTATCCTTGATATGATTTTGAGTGGACATAAATGCAGCTCAAGGTATTCCTCATTTAATGGCATAAGCAATTCAGATCACAAAACTGAGACGTTGAAGAATTCATGAATAAAATTGAAGTTAAGTGTAAGAACACACAATGCACTCTCAGAATTTTGGAGATCTCACACCAAGATCATATTCCTGCAAATTTCATAACTGAAATGTCTTTTTGGTATCCTGGGTATTTCAAATAGAAACTCCATATTTTCTCTATTCACTCAGGGGGTAAAAAAATAAAAACACAACAAACTTTTCAAAGCAATGAATCCTTCTACTTTAATGTGCTGAAAATCTATTTTTGTAAGCACTGTTTAAAAAAAGATATCCTTACTCCAGAGAGACATCCATGATTCAATTGTCAAAATAGGAATTGATAGAAAACATTTCTAAACTGAGTGAGTTAAATTCTACTTACGAAGAAACTAGGGAAAGGTCTGCAAAGATTGCTTTTCTTACTATATTCTGGCTGTCTGAAGTCATTGTGTGGAAATGCTAAAATCTTAGCTAGTAAGGTGAAGTGCACAATTTAATTCTTGATTCAACAAATGTTTATTAGGCACCTAGTATGTGAAAGTCACTGTGCTAGGTATCTACTAGACTCTGGGAAATGCAACAATGCAAATCATTCTTAATATCATTCCCTCAAGGATCTTACAGTCCAGTAAAGAAAATGTCATGTGTTCACAAATCACTACGGTAATAATGTCTATTGTTTACTAAGGGCTAGGCACTAAGCACTTTACCTATATTAATGCATTTAATCCTCACACCAACCTTAAAATTTATAGATGACAAAAGAAACCAAGGCACAAAGAGATTAAGTGATTTGTTCAAAAACCACAATGCTCTTAGTGATAGAGCCAAGATTGAAGCCCCCAAGGGGTCTGGCCCCTAAGTCCGCACTCTGAGCTACTATGCATACAGAATTGTATATTGTAAATGTCAAATAAGACTTAAAGAGAGTAATGAGAATTAAGAAACAAGACTAGTAATTAAGGGTCCATGGTAGGAAATATTTCTCACCTGGGTTGGCCAAGTTCTACTGTAACAGGAATTTGCTTGAGGCCCACAGAAGTTTGATTTTCCTTATCATTCTTGGTCAAGATATTATATTCTGATTATTTCAGTTACTACAATAATAATATTCTACATTTACATAGTAGTTCATTTTCATTTACTAAGCATAGAAATTATAATTTCCATTTTAAAGGTGAAGAGATGAAGGCTCAGATAATACTCACCTGGGTTTTACTCAAGGGCCTGCATTCAATGAGAATAGGCAGTATTGCCACAGGATTTTGTGTTATTTACTTTATGGTTTCCCTTTCACTGACCTCATGTATTTAGTTAATGTGATTTAAATATGTTTATGGTATAACTCTACTGTACATCATCCAGACATTCATATTTTGAAAAGTAGAAGACAAAAGCATATATATTACCTGGATGTGTGTGCTATATGTGGACATTTCATTGAAAACTAATTAATATCTAGCCTATTTATGGTTATTAGTTTTAATAAGTTTCTGTATGAGAGAAATATCTAAATTCAAAACTAATAACTAGGCTCTAAATATATGAGTTTAAAGCCTGCTGCAAACTTTTAAAGATATAGTAGCATGTCATGTGACAGGGCCTTCAGTGAGTCAAAATGTAGTCACGGAGCATTGGCAGATATGTGCATGTACTAAAGTTCCATATGTATAGAATTTTTCTTAAGTGAGTAAAAATCACCCTACTAACTAGAGACCTTTAGCACTGGCCTCTCAAAAGGCATCTTTTCAACAAAATGAGCACTTTGCGAAAACAAAGAGAGAGAGAGAGTGAGAGAGAGAGACAGAGTGTGCAAAACAGAGGAAGAGAGAGAGAAAGAGCACGCTGTGGGCCAATTGTCTTCTAGAGTTTCTGGTTTCTGTCCAACTTAGACATACTCACACATCCTGTCACCCTGATGACTCATCCAATTCTTAGCAAATTTTAACACATACACACATCATATCCCAGATATTAAAATTATACTTCCCAAATTCAACAGAATGTACTGAGGGCAGAATTAAAGTACACTAATTGTGCTTTAAAAATAAAATGTCTGATTTTTTTTATCAAGATTTTGCTCTTTCCTCTCTGCAAAAGGGAAATGTTACTCTCAAAAAGAGACGTCCTTTCTCTTTCCTGCTTAACATCCTTTCCCTCCTTTTTCCTGCCTCTGCTTTTCTGCCTTTGTTATTCTGTGTAAAACTGAATGTATACATCACATTGATATTTCTTGCTAATGATAGCAACATGTATCCTGGAGGGTTTCTTCCTTAGCCTGTTTCACCTGTGGCAGTCTTAGGTAAATCTCAGATTGGAATTTCTGTACCCATCTAAATGGATCCTTTCTCATCTTGCCCCTAGGCTTCTGAGCTGTGGAATCCAATCTGCAGTGTAGATGCTACTCAGTGATAAGGCAGGAGCGAGATTAGATGTGTTCTGAACTGTATTCATGTTCTCTCTTTTTAGTTGCCTAGGAGAAGGAAGAAATCTTTAGAAAAATATTTCAGAAAATCTTTTCTGAATTGATATGTAGTGCATTTCTCCTTTTTTATACAAGGTGACAGTGTGTGTGAGATGTAAAGATGAGTTTGCTCAGGCAATTACCCCTTGTTGATAGCAGATTATTTCCTCTGGCAACTCGAAAATAACTTGTTGGTGTATAAGTTACTGCTGTTCTGGGGATGTAGTAATTTACTCTCCTGCCTTTTTTATGAGCACATTTATTTTAATCAGTAGAGTTCAGAATAGCTCTTTTTCATCTAACTCCATCTCTTTTGGAGTTATGCACCTTCTAACATATAATGAAGGAAGGTCCTTCTGCACACACAGGAGAAAAGAGGCATGATATATTACTGGGAAAATGGTCTTTGCACAGGAAATCATACCTCATGATCTTTTTTTTTCCATGTTAAAAACACAACATTTATTCTCTACAGCTCTGGCCCAAATTATTATTTTTTTTGACGAAAACAGTGAAAACCTCACCAAGTAATTCAACATTATCTTTCATTATGGAGAGTGATAACATAGAATAGTTACACATGTAGGATGCAGAAGAACATGAAAAAATTCAGGTCGGCAAAACTTACACAACTCTTAAGAAATACTGCAGGTTATATACTTTACTGAATGCCTAAAATAAAAGCAAGCTGGAGAGTTTTACTCCCGCCACCATTTTGCGGATGAAAAAGGAAAGGGTCAAGAAAAGAAAAAGATTTTCCCATGGGACCCAGGATCAAACAAATATTTAAACGATGACTCCTCGCCTCTCCTATTTACCCCTAGCCAAACCCTCGCAGAGCTCTTTCTAATTGTAAGAGAGATACAGAGAAAGCAAAACTCATTTTCTAACATTAATCCCTGCTTGACTAAGTCTGGATGAATCCACATACTTTACTTATCATGAAAGTTCAGTACATGATAAAGAGATGGATCATTTATTTTTCTCTAGTACATAATAACGACAAGATTAGTGACTCCACCACTTGGGTCTTTTCTAGAAAATAGCAAAGTTTGGCTGATGGAACACAGACTTCAAAAGCTGAGAGCCTATATTCTTGATGGTATCTGCTTCTGACCACTTACATTCATGTCACTCCATTCTCCCAGTCATAAAACACTGAGCAGTCACTTCCCTCTCATCACGAGGATTATTAAGAGGACAAAGGAAGACTAGGGACGTAGAAACGCTTGGCTTTCTTGAAAATACAAGGGTCGTGATTTGAAGGCATTTCTTCCTCGTGCTGCCTCTATAGAAAGTTTTCATTTAGGTAAAAGCAGAATATCAGGGATAATTTTTTTGTTGAGAAAAAAAAATTGGGAAAAAGAAAAATCAAGAACTGCAAAATTATTTTACAAATATTGCTGTGACTTTTTCATACAGAACGTATCTCAGGAAGTTAGTAATAAATAAAATCATCCATGCTAATTTATAAAGCCAATTCAACATGCATCCACACCTGTCCACATTGCCACCTGCATCTATGTATTAAATATATTATTAATCATAATTAAACAGAAGGGCAGGAAAGGCTTTTAAGGTTTTTTCTAAGTAGAAATTCTCATATCTGTCTAGCAGTATGTTTTCTTTCCATGCCTAAGGTGATTGTCTAAATCTATGCTGAAGTGGGACTGTGTGCCATTTTTTTAAATATTTCAAAAGTAGTGAGTTCACAAATCTATTCTCCTTAACAAACTGTCATCGAATCTAGAAATACATACGAAACAGGTGCTCAGTTCTCTTATGTCCAAATACGAATCCTCTACCAATAAAAAATAAAGGCATGCAGTGGCACAGGCCTGTAGTCCCAGCTACTCAGAAGGCTAAAGTGGGAGGATGGCTTAAGCCCACAAGTTCGAGGCCACCATAGCAAGACCTATTGCTAAAAAAAAAAAAAAGAGAGAGAATAACAATTATATATGCATATATATTAATAACTACACTTGTGATTTAACTAGTTTAATAAACTAATATTGAATGTTATACAATTTGAATCATGTAGCCTTGTCTGTCTAGTTTTTGATGAGTATAAGCAAGTTAAATTTTAATATAAACATCACCCCTATTATTTGGTTGATATTTAAAAGTAATGAAATTAGTGAGAATTGTTTTACATTGATGACATAATTGTGAAGCACATTGCCAGTAAGAAGCTCTGTACAAATCTCAAACAATTAAGAGTAGCAGAAATATTTAATGTGAAAATTATGAGAAATTAAAATTTCTGGGATTTGTATCATGATTTACTGATCGAATTAAGTGAGAACAGCAAAAAGAATCACACACATACAAAAGTAAAATTTCCTCAGAGATTCCAGGAAAAAAAATTAATGAAATGGATAAAATTACACAAAAAGCCACAAAGACTTATCATTTTATGAGGAGGAACACTGTTATATCTCATTTGTTAAAAAATAATGTGAATAAAACTAAATCACCTCTGAAAAAATACTTTCATATCACTGGAAGTGGTTTTGTCAACAGACAGCTGGTTTCTCAAGTGATCTAACTTAATCATTTCAGCCTAACCCACTATACAGAATATAATGATCATCAATAAGAAGAGTTAAATATTGGTCCTAATAAAACCTTAAATGATATATTGGCCTGACGACTTATTATATATAAGTGTATCAACCTATTTGAGGGAAATATTTATCCATACAAATTATAAATTGAAAAGATCCTTCCACATTACCAGTATTAACTTGAAATACTCCATAATCATAGTGACAGATTTAAATACCATTGGTACATTACGATCTGTGAATTTGGGGCAAGGTGGGGGCAAGAATGAAATACCAATATATTACACGTCTTGCATCAAAAGATAACTTTTAGCAGCAGCAGTTAGGGCAGTACAGGCCAGGAATCTTCTAAAAAAGAGAACATGTGCAACATGTCACCCAGGGGCTAGGTGATAAAGGGCAAGCTGCAACTATTGATGTTTTCTCTCACTCCCTGCTTTCTCCTTGTTGTTCTTTTTTTTTCATTGGTACATAATAATTGTACATAAGTATGGGTACAAGTGATATTTTGACACATGCATACAACATGTAATGAGCGAATGAGGACATCTAGGATGTCTTTCCTGTTCTTTGTGAGCGATGGTGCCGGGGAGGACTGGAATCGGCCTCAGGAATAACTCCATCCGCTAGAGAAAAAGAAACTCCATCTGCTTAGTGATGAAAAGAATCGTCTCTAAAGCCTGGCAGCTTGGTTAGAATTCCAGAGCCACCCCTTATTAGTTGGTAACCTTGGGCAATTTATGGAATGTCTTAGCCTTGGTTATCCCTTCTATGGAAAAAAAAAAGAGGAGGAGGAGGAAGAGGAAGGGGGAGGGGTGGAGGTAGAGAAAGAAGATAATTTCCCAGCTATAAAAAGAGATAATAGCTTCGGTTGAAGATTAAATAAAGTATTACATAGGAAAGGCTTAGAATCATGCCCAGTAGATAGTGATTCCTCAGTAGATGTTCGCTAACATAGCAAAGACAAAAGGTAAAGCAAGAGAAGCAGCAAGGCAACTTCAATAATCTCCTACTTGCAGAGAACAGGAAATGTTTTAGGAAGAACAGGAAGGAACTGATGGGCATGCATGGGCACAGAAAGGAGGAAAGGCTGATGGATCTTTGAAGAAGGCAGGATAGTATAGTGGAAAGCGTTGACGCAATCTTGAGTTTTCGTCCATGCAGTTTCTGCCATTACCTTGCTGTGTGGCCTTGGTTAAGCCACTTAACATCTGTGCACCTTGTCCTTCTTATCCAGAAACTAAGGAAATTCAATTTGATTATTTGTAGGTCATCCTCCAACTCTAAACATCTACTAGTCCATAATATCTAGGGAAGGATAATCTGGCAGCCGTTCCACAGTTTATATTTATAAGGACAAGTCTTTTTTTATGTGTTCCTTTCTCCTTCTCCAAGTATCAGACAAGCGGCCAGAAACATGCGGAGGGTGGTAGATTGCAACGAAATAGAATCAGGCCCTCAAATGGAATGTCGTTTAATTCCTACACTCTCAAAGCTACATCTGTGTGTTCTTAAGCATCTGTACCTCCAAATTAAATATACTAAAGAGAGGTGTACCTTACCATGGTACTCTGATAGAATAAATTCCCACCACACAGTGAATTTTTAAATCGTGACGTTTATTCTATTTCATTATAATGTGTAAATTGTTACTTTATACTCGACTGCCCAGAGGTAAATTGAAGATGTGTATACAAAGTGAAACTATTCCTCCAATAAAATCACTGACATGTTAAGAGGGTTCCCGTTTTAGTTATTTATGCTGTTTTCTTTCATTTTTAAAGATGACACTACCCTTTATTACACATTCTGAATGTGTGTGTTATACTTGTACAACACATTTTCTTTCCATGACCCATTAAAGTAGCATAATGCTTTCTATATTCATGCATCTCTTAGCACACAACCTATGGTTTTAAATATTTTTGCATTCTTTCTCAGAAGGGAAAAAAATGGGTTTCGTAGTGAAGGAAAAAGCTTGGCCAATTATGTCATTTTTATCTCATTTTTAGTTTCAACCTAGCATTATCTTAGGCTTAGTAGTAACAAATGATAAAATGACAAATAAATTCTGACATTCTCTGCATAATCTACATTCTTGGCCATCGAATCTTCATTTTACCAGTCTCTTAAGAAATGTTTAAAAAAGAGAAAAAAGAAAACCTCAAACATGACTGCCAATCTAGCCCATTGCATTCTGTGTGTCATGCTGCCGCAGCAACACTTGGAATCTAGAAGTACCAAGTGCCACAATTCGTCTCCTTGTGACTCATGGCACCAGATGACAAGCAATCCTCTGTCCTTCAGCAGCACCAGAAACAGTGGAGGATCCGTGTGGGTGTTCTCGGCGTTCTGAATAGATCTAGTGGGAGGCAGGAGTCCAAGCCCCAGGCTTCCTGCACGTACCACCATCCTGACAGATGGCATATTCTTGGCCACAGTCCAAGGACCTTGGTCACCCAGTGAACTTTCCCTGACTCCGTTCTATGTCGATATCTCAGACATCCAGGGACACAGGCCTTGCTTATGAATCATTCTGCTAGAAGCTGCCTCTATGTACATTTTCTGAATGAATGTTCATAAAGGTATTTTGCCTAAACCAAGTAAGACTGTTTAGCACTTTGTCACACAATGATCGTGGGTTGTATCAACACAGAAAGTGTGTTTTATAATTTAGTCCTAATGAATTTTTTGACCTATAAATCAATAAACCTGTTACAGACTGAATAATAATATTTGCTTCCTGAAAGCATGTATGATATAAACAAGGTCGCAATTTACTGTCATTTTTAATAGGGAGAAAAAAACTGTACTCAAGGGGCATTTAACATATTTTGACAAGGTGACCCACAATTATCCATTAACATTGTATTTGTCTAAGCCCTACTGCATTGATATGCAGGGACCATGTAATAGTTCATTGATGTCCCACTTGGGGGTGAAGAATAAGGCAAGTGGGACCTTTCCAAGGTCTTTCACAGCCAGAATGCATCTTGCTATTGCTGTATTGATTAAACATTTGGATAGTTAATCAACACAGCTCAGCCCTTTTAACCTGCCATGTGCAGTATACAAAAAAAGAAAGAGAGAGAGAGAGAGAGAGAGACCCCTTAAAGAAACCATGAGGATATATTTTTCTTATTTTTCAAATTTGACAGAGAAAGTATACCTTTTCAGACAATAGGACTATAGCAAAATATTATAAAGTATTCAATGTGATCTTGAATTGAAAGACTTGTGGACTTTTCTGGACTGTTTATGTTTAACTTCATTTCTCTGCATTTTTTAAAAGTTATTTTTGATTGACAAATAATTGCATATATTTATGGCATTCGATGTGATGTTTTGATGTATGTATACATTATAAAGAGATTCAATCAAGCTAATTAACATATCCACCAGCTCACCAACCTATTTTTTTGTGATGAGAATATTAAAAATTTATTCTCAGCAATTTTTAAATACACATTATTGCTAACCATGGTCAGAAAACAGTGCAATCTATCACTAAAAGTAATTACTCCAAGTCTAACTGAAACTTTGTACCTTTTCATCAACATCTTCCCTTTCTCTATCTCTCCCCTCCCCCTCACCCCAGACTCTGGTAACCACCTTTGTACTCTCTGTTTCTCTGAGGTCAACTGTTTTAGATACCACATGTAAGTGAGATCATACAGTATTTGTCTTTCTGTGTCTGCCTTATTTCACTTAGAATAATGTCCTCCTGTTCCATCTATGTTATTATGAATAACAGAATTTCCATTTTTAAGGCTGTATAGTATTCCGTTATGTGTATATACTACATTTTCCTTACCCATTTATCAATTGGTGGACACTTAGGTTGCTTCCATTGTTTGTCTATTGCGAATAATGCTGCAATAAACATAGGAATATAGATATCTCTTTGACATACTAATTTCAATACCTTTGGATATATACCCAGAAGTGGGATTGCTAAATCATATGGTAATGTTATTTTTAGATTTTTGAAGAACCTCCACACTGTTTTCCAAAGTGACTGTACTGATTAACACTCCCACAAACAGCGTACAAAGGTTTCCTTTTCTCCACATCCTTGCCAATGTTTGTTATCATTGGTCTTGTTGATAATAGCCATACCAACAAGCATGAGGTGATATCTCATGATGGTTTGAACTTGCATTTCCCTGATGATTAGAGATGTTGACCATTTTTTCACATATCTGTTGGCCATTCATATCTCTTCTTTTGAGAATGTTCAGATACCTTGCACATTTTTAAACCGAGTCACTTGTTTTCTTACTATTGAATTATAATTGTACCCTTATATATTTTGAATATTAGCTCCTTATTAGATGTATTGTTTGCAAATATTTTCTCCCAATCCATGGGTTGTCTTCACCCAGTTAATTATTTCCTTTGCTGTGCAGAAGCTTTTTAATTTGATGCAGTCCTATTTGTCTATTTTTGCTTTTGTGCCTGTTCTTTTGGAATTCTATCCAAAAAATCATTGCCCAGATCAATGTTGTAAAGTTTTTCCCCATTTTCTTCTAGTAGCTTTCCAGTTTCAGGTCTTACACTTAAGTCTTTTACCCATTTTGAGTTGACTTTTGTATAAGGTGTGATATCCAGTTTTCTCAACACCATTTATTAATGAGAGTGTCCTTTCTCTTTGCCCATTGTGTGTTCTTGGCACCTTTTGGCAAAAACCAATGGACTATAAATACTTGGGTTCACTTCTGGGCTTTCTACCCTGTTCCATTGTTTAAGGTATCTGTTTTTATGCCAGTACCATGCTTATCTCTGATTTCCAATGACATGATCTTATATATAGAAAACACTAAAGACTCCACTGGAAAAACTATTAGACTGATAAATAAATTCAGCAAAGTTCCAGGTTATAAAATCAACATACAAAAATCAGTAGCATTTCTATACACTAGCAATGAACTATCCAAAAAAGAAAATAAGAAACAATCCTATTTATAACATCAACAAAAATAAAATAAAATACTTAGGAGTAAATTTAACCAAGGGGGTGAAAGATTTATACACTAAAACTATAAGACATTGATGAAAGAAATTGAAGAAGACACAAATAAATGCAAAGGTATCCCATATTCATGAATTGGAAGAATTAATATTGATAAAATGCCCATCCTAACCAAAGCAATCTACAGATTAGATGCAATTGCTATCAAAATTTCAATGCCATTTTTCACAAAAACAGAAAAAAAAATTCAAAACTTGTATGAAACCAGAAAAGACCCTGAATAGCCAAAACAATCTTGAGCAAAAAGATAAAGTTGGAGGCATCACACTGTCTTATTTCAAAACATATTATAAAACTATTGTAATCAAAATGTTTCTTAATGTTTTAAGTGGGTTAAAATTTCACACTGTTTTCCAGAGTCGAGTTATGTTTTTTGCAATGATCTAAGTTCACCATATGCTTGATTTCCTCTTCAGATAGAATATTCCTGAAATTCAAAACTGGAGCCCCCCCATTTGAGATCCAGTGGATCATTTGTACCCCTAGATTTGTATTTCTTGCCACATGTACCAATATTCTGATACCCTCTTCCCTCACGTTTCAAATAATCTCAATGCCTCATTTCCTCTGTTATGAATATAAGGGTATCAAGATCAATATTTTTATGTATAAAACACTCAATTTTGCTTCTTTTTATTTCCTCTGCTAAATCTTTTACCCTCAACTGATGTTTTTTAATAACTGAACAATTATAATCCTCCTTTAGGAGATTCCCAATCCCTGCCATTCTATCCTTCAGCTTCTCATCGATTGGTAAGGTACACAGTGATACCTCACACTCTACCATATAGATCTGCCTTAGACTTCAAATTATACCCTCAAGTCAACATGCATAATAATTCATGTATAATTGTGGTTATTTATACTTTAAGTTACTTCACCTGTTTGCTTAACAGTTTCTGACACTTAAATCAATTTTTCTCAAAGGTGTTTGATCATAAGAATCGTCAACTTCAATCAGACCTACTTGATCAATAATGTCCCAGGAGAGAACCTAGAAATGTATAGTTTAACATGCACCTGGGGATATTTTTAGGATCAGGAAAGTCTAAAGTCCACTTATTTAATTCATTCTTCATCCATTTATTCTGTAAGACCATATGTGCATTCTTAAAAACGCATCTGCAACAAGATTTTTATCTGATTAAGTAAATTTATTGAGCACTTCCTACATGCAGTAATTTACGCATATTATCTCATTAAACTTGCTAAGTTCATCCTATCCGATTTTGGTTTTTTGATTGGGATGTGCATGATCATATATATGAGATTATATTACATAGACTGTAATGTCTATTTTGAGAGAAGACTCTCTCTCCCTTTTTGGCTTTGACAAAGCAAGTTGCCATGTTGGGAGCTGACATATGGAGAGGGTCATGCATCAAGCAGTGGCCCTCTGCCAACGACCAACAAAAACTGAGACCCTCACTTTGGCAGCCTGCAAAGAATTGAATGCTGTCAACACTCATGTGAGCTTGGAAGCAGATCCTTCCCTGGGCGAGTCTCAGATGAAACTGCAGCCCCAGCCAACACCTTGACTACAGCTTTGTGAGACCCTGAAGCAGAGAACCCAGCTGAACTGTGCCCAGATTCTTTTTATTTTTTTCCCTAAGCTCTCTTTTCTGGGTGTGATGTGCCCAGATTCTTAACCCACAGAAACTGTGAGATAATAAATGTGTTAATTGCTGAGTCTGTGGTAATACTATTATGCAGCAATAGATAACTAATACATAATATTGTTACTTTATAGCCATTGTCCAATGTCCTATGAAATTTGGGCTTCTGACCTAATTACATTACTACCAAGTGTTACCATCCCATTTTACCAACATCTTTGCATTTATATTACATTCTAATGTGCACCATATGAAGTAGATATTTTATCTACTTATGTTATAAAAATAATATCCCTATATATTTCCCACCTACACTTACTCCTAAAAGAACAGCCTCATCATTCATAAGCTAGAAGAGTATAAATGAGTTTGCTTTCAGAGGTGTGAGTTAAATGAAATAAAACAGACTCCCTGCTTATCAAATCAAGGATAATGGTCTATTTTTTGTATACAAAAATGGCATTGCAGATCTAGACAATTGGGCTATGTTACTTTTAGGGTACTTTTCCTGTAATTCTTTTAAATTCATCATCAGCCTCTATGTGCGTCCTAAACTCATTATGACCAATGGGTGTACTGCTGTAAAAGCACTGGTTGCAGATGAAGCTTCAGGCAGGAACTCAGGCATAAAGCAAACTATTGATACAACCAGGAAAACAAATTGTCATCATCAATGTGGCACCTTAATCAGCCACAGCTGAAAAGAAACTTGAAAGGAATGGGCAGAAATAACGCATAAAATGTATGCAATGTAGCAAACTCATGATCGCAATGGACAGGTTCCTCTGTTTGCTAAAAATAGAGATCCCATTGTGTGGTAATTATCTCCCTAACGGTTTGGAACAAGATGAGAATCTTGCTAAAAAATAGGTCACTATTAACTGGAAACTATGACTCTAGTCTTAAAAAAAAGAGTAGAAAATTAGTGGCGGGCATTAATTTCTTGTTATTTATGAAAGCACTTTGGGAGCAGGGTCCATTGAGTCTTATTTCCTTTTTATGGAAACAGACACCATTATTCAATTTTGTCCTATCTTTTTATTAATAGGTGTAAAACACCCCCAAGGAGTTCCAAAGCTTCAGCAGAAACCAGAAGCAATATAATAATTCTACACCTAGGTGGCTCTCACTTAGCCTAGGAGTTCTACAACCCACAGGAAGCCCAAGCAAGTCTCTGCTAGGTTGGCTCTACTTTCTGAAGGGGCCAAATGACAACATTATTTTAGCAGTGGCCCCTGGGCACAAGGACTTAATGCATTGTCTCACATTCTGTCTTTTAGAGTATCCTTATTGTGAATTAAGAATACCTAATCCAGGTACCTACTTTAGGATACACAGTCTGTAGGATGATAATGAAGTCCCAAACTGAACTTCTTTTATTTTTATTATTTTTATTTCAGGGTATTATGAGGGTACAAACATTTTGTCTACATTTTATGTCTTTGCCTCACCCCAGGGAGGGTTAGAGGTATGGCCTTCCCCTCTACAATGCTCCCTGTGTCCTTTAGTTGTGAGTTTACTCCCCCATCCCCCTAATCCCTGGAGAATATTACTGCCATGCGAGCACCATAGTATTAATCAGCCAAACTGAACTTCTTAATGGAAATAATTATTTTACCTTCTAAATAACTGAGTGGTTCCACATCTCAAGTTGGTTTCTGCTTGCTGTGTTGGAGCATTAATTACTACTCTCTGGGCTCAACTTCCAAGGGCAAACCAAGCTAGGGTGCAAGCCAAGCAGGCCAATGCCAATGTTTTAAGAGCTGAGTAAAACGAGAGGAAATGCCTACAGCGAAAATCAGGGAAGGCAAAGTCTGCTGTTATACTCAGGTGAGAGGGGGACAGCAAATGTGGAAACAAATCTAAGAGCATCAAAAGTTAAAAGGAAGACAGCTAGAGCCGGAGAGTGAGGACAGGAGCATCGTAAGAAAAGCAAAAATGTTGCTGCCAATAATTTACCATTCCTGGCCTGTGACCACATGGTATAAGACATGGTATGGCTCTGTGGTTTATAACCCCAGCTATACAACAGAATCACCTGAGGAGCTTTTAAAATCCCAAATCCTGGGCACCCAGACTGGATCCCTTATGTCAGAATCTCTGGAGTTTGGGACACAAGCATCAATGTACTAAAAAGAAGCTGAAGCAATTCCATTGTGTAGCTAATGTTGAGAACCACTGGTATAAAGGCATATTCAAAGTGGATTAAGTTCTTTCGTCAGGAATTAAAAAGCAGTGATGAAAATCTCAAGTCTTTCTGTGATTGTTTTAAGTTCACACTTTAAAGAGGCTTCAACATCTGGGTTTTATGGCTCTTCTGCTATTGCTCTTATTCTGCTACTTAAAAGTTGGAGATGCCTATTCCCCTCCATGCACACTCTTCAGTGCATGCCTGTTGTCTGTTATCTAGGCACAGGTTCTCGCTTTTTCTTTCTTTACACACCTTTCTGCAGCATCGGGGAGAATAATCTATGCAAACCAGTCTTTTGGTAGAAAGAGAACATCTAAGTTGAATGTTACCTCCCAAAAGTATGAGAATGAACCTCAATCATAGCTGCAATGTGGCTTTCTGCATTGACCGAGTAGACATCCTCCCTGACAGCAGCCAACTCGTATTAGATAGTTGAATCATTTAAACAGCTAGAGGTGTGTGTTCAATAATAAAGTCACATGTAAACCAGTGAACTATAAGTAGCATAAACTACATGCATAAGTTTTGAGTGAAAGAAAACTAGAAGGATGATCAGGAAAAAAAAAAAAATTGGGAAGGAAGAATGGTGAACTATACCTGAAAAGAACAATAAATCTGGGTCCTTTTGATGAAGCAAATGTTAGTGGCAATGACATGTAAATAGCTTTGGTCGCCCTTTCCCATGTCATGAACTTTCAGGCATTCCACTTTTCCTCTTATAGCTCTTTTGGTTTTGCCTTTATGGGATAGTCTCCAATCTGTTATATTTTTCTTAAATTAAATCATAAAGCATCAAACTATGAATACATCATAATCCCGTGTATTATGTCATTCACACACTCTGGGATCATACATGCTTCTTTCCAGCATAACTTGTATTTACCAGGTTACTCGTATTCAGTACACTTCATATTTGTCTACCCATGCCCCTCATTCTCTCATTTTGCCAATCATTCAGACCTCAATTGTTAGGCCACCCAATGAATGTAAACCAGATCATTAATGACTCCTCTTCTGACTTCTCCAGGTCATCTTGAATTATAAGTAGATCTTCCAAGGTTCTTGTTACCTCTCCCAACTTAGAGTCCTCCATGAAACTTTATGAGTATGTTCCATGTTTTATCATCCAAGTCACTGATAAAATGTTAAATATTACCACTCTAGACAGACCCCTGCAGAACATCATTTGATGTGTCCTTTTAGGTTGCCTCTGAAACATTAATAACTTCTCATTGAATATGATCCTTGAACCAATCTGTACCCAACTAAGAGCCAGAGCTGTATTTTCCTAGATTGATGGTGCCATTTTAAATCCATATGCTACAACCCTGAGAAAGGAATTTGGACTCATCTAGCCTCTTTGCAAAGATAGAAAAGATTTTAATTTTATCAGCTTAAAACTGGTCAACATGTGCCAAACAATAAACCAGGATAATTTAGCACTGTTCATAAACGTGTTATTTTCAGAAAGCCATAAAAAAGAACTCCCCATTAATAACTCTGACTATAAAGGTTCATCGTGGGCTACTATTCTCACCTCTTTGAACTTAATGACAACTCAAGTCAATGCTCTCCTTTTTTCCTTTGTTGCAGCTGCTATGGGGTGGAAAAGGCTGTTGTTGGAAAGGACTGTTGTCCAGGCTCCAAGAAGTCCAGACAAGGTCTCCAGAGACTCTCTATTTTTCCTCCAGATCCTTTTACTGACATTAATGATGAAGCAGCTTTGTCTGTGTCTCTGCCTCAGTTAGCAATGCCTTAGTGACAGGGCAGCTCCAGATGCATTAGATCAGCAGCTGATGCCATCATGTGAATGTCTAACACTTACTTTAGGTAGGTGACACTTCTTAATATTCAATTCTGTCTTCACAATGTCGACTTGTCCCACCATACACGGGTGTTGTTTTTATCATTATTATTGGGATTGTTAATGTTTTTGCTTGTGATTTCTCCAAAAGGCATTTTAAAAAAATATAATAATTATTATTCATAACCTTTAATGCTAGGAGGGAAGTATAGTATGCCTGGAAGAATATGCATCACAGAGTTCTTGTTTAGAAATGGTAATTAATTTTACAGTCAACAGTAGTGTGACACACTGTCTCTGACTAGACGTCCACCGTGGCTTCCTGCCAGTCCTTTGGAAGAATATTAATTGACGTCCAGCGCTAAGCAGCCTCTTTGCTGTGTTTTTAAATGAAACAACATGCCTTAATTTAAACGAATACCTTCTAACCTCTCATATTCAGTATCAGGTTCTGTAATCATAATATCGTCAAAATACAGTTGGTTTATATCTTTATTTTGCCTCATTTTTGTTTCCTTTTTGTTCTCTCTCTTATACTCCTGACTCTTATAGAGCCCCTGTTACATGCCTTTCCTTAATTTTAACTCACTGCTTTACTTCTTACTTCTTACAGTATCTGCATGTGTGGGATCCTCTACAGCAAATACTCTATGTCTCCAGCATTCCTGAACAATTTACTCCTAGGTTACTGCTCTTTCTCTTTCCAAGGTTCCTCAAGTGACAATACTCAACAGTTTTAATAATAACGTAGATGATGTTCTTATTAACTTGGCAAGGATGCCAGATTAAATGAAATGGCCAGCATATTTTAAGAAAAAGAGAATAAAATTCAAAATGACCTTGACAGGTTAGAGAATTGGGCACATAAACAGGATTTAGTTTTGTGGGAGAAAGTACATGATCATTCACGTGAAGGGGGAAAAAAACTGCACAAATCAAGGCTGGCAAGTAATGTGGGGTGGGGAGGAAGGGGGCCTGCTTCTGTACAGCCAATGACCAGGATGCTGAATTAGTTATGAAGAAGCCAAGATACTAGGATGTAGAAATTGGAACATTACAGGACATATCTAATTTATTAGATCTCTGTTAATTTTCTTTAAAATTAGTATTTAGGAATCTACAACTTATATGATAACACTGGAAAAATTCAGATAGAAAGCAATGGCGTTTAAAACGAAGGCTTATTGGTACAGGTATATATACTCTCTATGTTCACGCAGAAATCAGGTGATGGAGTTTTTAATATATTCATTTCCTGTTTTAAAGTAAGCACAGCAGTCATCTGTAATCTATAAGGTTTCATTTGGAAAAAGTTTATGAATTAAATGATTATATCACCTGAATACATCATTCACATAATGAATATAATTTTACATCTGGCATTGAGTACCTTCCCCACCACCACCACCACTTTACACAGCATTGGAAGACTTTCTTCATTTAAAATCTTACAGGGACTCTATATTCAAAACAGAAAAACTGGTGGGGGATCTGGAACTCAGCCAACACAGTCTTCTTTCCACCATGAGGGGAGAACTGTGCCAAACTCAGGTCAGAAATTAAGATGGCCTCCCAGAATTTCCGAACTTTAGTGCCCTTGACATTATTTGAACCCAGGTCTCTGACCCACCAGTTCAGGGCTCTCTCTACTGTATTACACTGCCTGCTGCAAAACATGTCCTGTTTTGAGACATGCTTATTGATCACAGATTTGTTTTACTCCCCTTTTTTTACAGTCTTTTAAATTTCTCTTCTCATGTTCTCTCACTTATTTCCCAAAAGCCATTTGTTATGTAACAGATGCATATGTGTTCCTGTTTATAAATATTCTACAGTAAGTGAAGAAAATGTGGGGAATTAAGGGGTAATGGCTAATAGGACCCTCAAACCCTCAAACTGGGAATGTCTGGAATCTGCTCTGTGTTTCAGGGGCAGAGTTCGCAAAAGGAGGACACGAGCATGAAGCATGATCTGGTCTTGCAAGACTGGATTCCATCTCCCCTGTTTCCCCCTCCATTTTCAGTCTCTCCAAAATCGGTGTTATGGAGGATCACCTGAGGAAAACAGCAAGGCACTGAGGATAGCTTTGGGGTGATATTACAGTAAGCAAGAAGCTTGAAATCAAATTCATTACCAGGGAATTGAATCCAAGGAACATGGCTTCATTAAAAAGTATGACTTTCTAAATAACTACACATAAACAGACTGCTTTGCCTTGGAGACTAATATATTTCAAAATTATTATCTACTTAAAGTATTTTACCTAAAAGCATTCACAATTAACTTTCAATATTTAAACAGTACATTAGAAATAGAATGTTTATAAATATCGGAAACGAACGCCACTTCATTAAAGTATGAATGTATGCTAACACACCACACACTGGCTTTTGAATTTAATACTAATATGGTTTACTATATCTGTTTTTTTAAAAACTGACATAAGGGTTTAGATAATAGCTAATATAAATATATGAAATGTCAAATTTAGAAGATAGTGTTTATACATTTGTTTTTTGGAGAGTATTGTTAAACTTAACTTTTATTAACTAGGAATCAGAGTGAAATACGGTGAAGCTAGTGAACCTTTGAAAATCTTTTATTTTATCACTTTTAATGCATGTTTAATATTTAACATTCATCTTATTACAGACAGGAATTGTGAAATGCTTGTGTTGTTTCTAAACAGTTTTAAAGTTCAATGCACAGTCACAATTCAGAGGGGAGATTTCACACATTTATGGAAAATAAGCCATTTTTGCAGTAAAGTTGCAAAGTGTGAAAGAATTCTTGTTTTATCTGCCTTACTTATCATGTTTATGAGTTATTTTGCCTGGAAGTAAATTGACAAGTTGTCAATGAACAATAGACAGTGCCCCAGCTAGGCTTTTCACAGGTTCAGATGCCTTTGGGCAAAAGGGCTAAATCTGTAGTTGCAATCTAGCATATGGAGCACTGAAAAAAGTGGCAACAGGGTGAGAGACATTCCCTGCAAAATGCATGCGATTGTTGCTCTCTAACCAATCTGCTTGGACCACTGTACATTATGAATTCATGTACCATCATCTTGCCATCCAGGAATAGGGTTGCTTACCTCTGTATAATAACTCATTTCTGTTTTACCCCAGTGTACTTTGGCCCATTTTGTCATTTTAAGCTATTTTATTCCTCCAAACAATTATTATTAAATATTCATCTTTAATAATACAAAGCCACCTCTTCGTTCTAAGTGACTCTGTTTTGGAAACTTCCCAGAGAACCCCACAGGAAGGAAAACAGTCTCAGAGTCCCTTTTTTCAGTGGTTAAGGGTGGATCTTGACTTCTACCTCTGACCACTGCGTATTAGAATTACCTTGCTATAACATTTCATGTCTTTTTCTTCCACCTTATTTTTCCAGAATGCTATTTTCAGCCTATTTCATGATAATTCACACGACTGAATAAATTACTGAAGAACTAAGTGGCCTTTCAGTAGAAGGCACTCTTTGTTCTGAATCAGCCCAATACTGTTTTGCCACTTCACTCAAAGGCAGTTGTTCTTTGAAGCTCCTACCCTCCAGATACACTGCTCTCTAAGACACAGATAGGGATATGGTTTGGGATAAAAGCCATGGCTGAGATTTCTAACCCAAAAAGCAAGGAGGACCACAAAAAAACATGGCCTCATGAGTAAAACTTCGCTAGGAAAAAAGCTGAGGTTTGAATATGAGGAATGCCAAGTCCAGGGCCAGTGGTGGATGGTGGTTAGACTCACTGAGGCAAGAGTTTCATCACAGAGAGAGAATTAGAGAACGTGCATGGCAGGAAGAAGTGATGTAGTAGGTGATTGGGAATTTATGGTAAAATCTAAAGGTGATTACTACTAACCTTCATGGGCCAGCCAGTTCATGGGGTATTGGGAGGCAGGAGGTGTCAGACCAGAGACAAAGTAGGAATGTACTTCTGCTCTCTAGCAGCCTCTGGTTTACCACCCAGCCCTTTCCTGTCTGTCTCCACATTCACTGATAATTCTGGTACCTGGTCTGTACTCTTTTCCTAATCTCCAGGCGTCAACTTGTGGAACTTCCTCATCAAGTAGATCATCCCTTCAATACTTGTAATCCTCTTCCCATGAGATCTTTTTCTCCAGGTCCTTATCACCATTCCATGAAACCAATCCAATGTTTTGGCTACATCCTGGACCTTGTCCCCACTTCTGAAATAATTCACTCAGAGAACAGAATCTCCTTCTCTCTCCATGGTGTTAAAATATACCTCTCCTCCTATCATATTGCCTCAAACCCACTCTTCAAACTCAGTTAGTTCTCCAACAACTCAACCCCTGACTATTTTAGTTTCCAACTCCACCTACCAGCCTGGATCTCACTGTTAATAATTTCAATGACAATATTACCAAAACCCCCAATTTACTCACTCCCATAAGCAAGGTATAATAGAAAAGAACATTCTTGAAACCAGAGGGACACAGGTTCGAATAATGGCTTTTGCCACTCTGGAAAACCTGAGGTGTCTAACTTTGTTCACCTATAAATTGGACCCAACATGTAACAAATACTCTGTTTATTGAGAAACTGCTGCTGATTGAATGAGATAATACAAATTCTCTTTGGATCAATCTCCTCTTCCCCATCTCCTTCCCTTACTCTTACGCTATATCCATCCTGCAAATTCCTGATCAGAGATGGACACTTCCACCCATTTTGATCTATTCCTGCTCCTAGGCTGCTGAAGCCATCTGGAAAAATCTCATGACTCTGCTGTTAATTTTGCAAATTTAGGAGCCTCTACTAATTCTTCAACACTACCCAACAATTATTGTATCTTTATTTGACTCCCTTTCCTGGTCCTCACACCAGCCGATCCAACTCTTTTGCATTCTCTTCAAGTTTCCTCCTGCCCAACTGTTCCTGAGAAGATGGTTATGCCCCTTCCTTTTCAGAAGAAGGAAAATGGAGTCCATCAAGCATCAAGTACCTCAATGTCTTCCCTTCTCTCTCTTAATATATATCTATCATTATCCATTTTTTTTTTTAGAAGTGGTGCCCTACTCCTTTCCAAGGCCAACTCCTTCACCTGTGTTCTCTACACCATTCTCTATTTGTGCAGTGTTGCTATGTGGAACTCATAAATATTTTAAGATGTCCTCATTGCTATATGGAACCAATTTTAATGCACAAAGTAGGAAAAGCCTTATCTCTTCTCGTCTGTAACTTGAACTTTACTTGGCCTTTGCTTTCAACCTCTACCCTTTGCCAGTTTTTGCAACAGTTTATAGGAATAAAGTGATTTATATTTTATTTCTTCCCCTTATCTTCCCTCTGGAGGTTAGTGCTAATAAATGGAGAAATGGCCAGGAAGGAGGAAGATGCCAAGCAAGGGAGAGAGAGGTTTGTCAGGAAAAACCTATAAAATGAAATATGTATGCCAGATAAGCAAAAGCGAATGTTAATCTCTTTGAAAACAGATATACCCTAGGATGATGTCAAAATTATTTAATAATTAAGACACAGGAAGCAAATAGAATTATGAAATATGCTCCTAATTGTTTGAATCTTATTTCCCCATTATCCAAGGTGGATAGGTTACCAAAGTGCTGCAAACCTTATTTAATCTTTATATCTAAAAGATAAAAATGAATACCATAATTTTATTTGGACTTTGAAAAACGCATTCCAAGTCCCATCTGAGGCCCCAGAAACCCACGTTCAAGGAATAGCTCCTTCTGGGAGTTGAGCAGGATGTTCTTTATGCACACTTAAGCAAAAGTTGCTTTCCAGAAATGCAAATGGGGAAAAGGTGATTGCTCAGATGCCTTTTGTCTCCGTCATATTGGAATACTTACAGGCTACTTTTACATTTGTCTTCTTTTTTCTTTCTTTATCTTTTCTCCTTTTCCCCCTTTGTCCAAATATTCCATTCCTGTTTTATTCACCTTTGCTTTTCTCCATCTCTTCTTGACGTCTTATTTCAACCTCACCTTCCTATTTGTTTCCACAGACTCCAAGGAGAGAGTTAAGTGGCATCACATGGCTGACTCTCTCATTTGACAAATGAAGAAATCAAGACCCAAAAGGTTAAGTGACTTACCCAATGTCTCACGGTAGTTGGAAGTAGAACCCCAAGGCTAAATTGCAAGTCTCTTGAAATTAATCCTGGATTCTTCCTGTTATACCGATAACCTCTGCCATCTCTGCCCTTCACGGTGCAAATTGGCTTTCAGACATTTCAGGCATAATGAGAATAAAAGCAGTGAAGGGTTACAGTAGTAGCAGGGTCTGTGTCTCGGTCATGTTTGGATGCACAATGAGCTCCTGCGTCTGCCCACTCTTTCCTACCATGAAAGGATTCCATACATCCCACCAAGCACCTTTGCTGTGCTCTTGCTTGCATGTGACTTCCTCCTCCTCGTTAGCACGTCCGCCCCCTGCCCTCACTGCTGCACATACACAGTGTTGAAGCACAGACTGCCCTCTGCCTCTCCGCATCCAGACCCCTTCCCTGTTCTTACCATCCACAGCATTTATCCCCTTGCAACAGATCATATACATTTTATTTGTATTATGTGTATTGTTTGTTGTCTGTCTCTCCCTACAAGAACCTAAGCTCCACGAGGGCAGGGATCTTTTTCTTTCCTATTCATCGGTATATTCCAAGCACCTGGAATAGTACCTGGTGCACTATAGCCGCTCAATATTTGTTAAACGAATGAATTGAATGAATGAGCCAGAATAACTGGCACATATAATACTTCTTTTTCAGGATTCCTAGAGAGCCAAGGGTGTGATCATAACCAAAACAAATTTAATATGCAAAATAATTAAACTGTCCGACTTGTCTGCTCTGCTTCTGTGCTCTGTGCGTTTGAGAGAGAAGGGGCGGGGGGAAGGGAGAAAGAAGAATGAGAGGAGAGCTAAGGAGAGAAAGATGAGAGAGACAGAAAGGGAGTGAGAGAGACCTGGGGATGAGGGAGAGACAGACAAGTGAGGGAGGTGTTAATAAAGCACTTATATGAAAATGGGGCAATTACAAATCCTGTCGTTTTAAATGACAGATGAGTTTTTAGGTGTGACAATTTTTAGTCCTCCCTGCTGGGGTTTCTGGTACCAATTAATCAAATCCCTCTCTTCAGAAACGATTGATGTTTCATAGGGGGAAATAAAAAGAACATATTTGTTTTATTTTTATTGCTGATAAAAATGTATTCAAAAACACAATCTAGAACGAAAGTATAAATGAGCTTCCTATTTCTTGCCCCTGTGTCAAAATTTCCCATCTAGTCCCAGGAATGGCCGGTGGACAGACCTGCCCCTTCTGCGGAGAGATGCGGGTGGTCCGCGGAAGGAGAGCAGAGAGGACCCCGAGCCCAGGCGCCGGGGTGCGCATGCTCAGTCATCTCCGTGGGAGGGGGTGACTGGAAGCTGTCCGCCAACTACTCACAAGAGGGCAAAAGTTCCCATGTAATGGGCCATAAATTCTTGAAGTTCCCTATGACATTTCACCGGGTTACAACTTAGACTTTAAAAAGGAGTCTACAGTGACAAGGTGCCAAGATCACTTCAACAGTTCACTCCAGGCCACGTCTATGCCGACCTCTTAACCTTCTCTTCAAAGGAAGAAACTGGAGCCAGAAAGCATCTCTTTACAGAGTGCGAGGCGAACCCACTCAGGCCCACGCAAGGACCAGTCAGCCATGCATCTGGAGAAAGCCTGGATAACCCTCCCTTCCATTAATTATACAAAATAAACAGAGGTAAATGCAGTCGTGACATTACATCTAAGAGAAAAACAACTCTCACAAGTAACGGGTGCAGAATTGTAAATGTTAAAGCAAAGCTGAGAGAGGAAATCAGAAGTCTTTTTAAGAAATAGTTTGTAATTGTCAAGGTCCTCTTTTTTCCTTCCAGAAACCTCTTTAAAAATCACAAAAACTTTTTGACCACAGCTTCTTAGTGACTTTTAGGAGAATGCATGCTGCATGCGGTTTGTTCGAGTCCAAGGATTCTGACATATGCAGTGCTCCTTGAAGTCTTTTGGAAATCAGACTCAATTCCAGGACCCAGAACTGCTGTACTAATTCACTCATGGTTCCAACTCGTGGATAGCATTATTCTTTAGTAGGAAACCACAGGAAAATCAGTATCCTCTGGAATTTGGGGGCTGAAGACAGGTCCAGCATTCAAAAGGTGCTATTGTTTAAACCACAGCATGTACAGCATTCTGTGGGATCATTTCAAAAAAGTCAATGACTGTTAATGTTCTAAAAAATATATAGGTGTGATAGGCTGAATAATGACTCCCAAAGATGTCTATGTCCCCATCCCTAGAACCTGTAAATATGTCACTGTATATGAGAAAAGGAACTTTGCAGATATGATTAAGCTAAGTTTCTTGAGAAGGGGAGATTATCCTAGATTATTCGAGTGGGCTTGATGTAATCCCAAGTGTTCTTATAAGAGGAGGATAGGAGGTCAGAGAGAGGAGGAAATAATGTAACTACAGAATCAGAGATTGGAATGACCATGCCACAAGCCAAGGAATGCCGGCAGCCACTGCAAGCTGGAAGAGACAAGGAACAAATTCTTTCCTGGAGCCACCAGAGGGAACCAGCCCTGCCAGTATCTTGATTTTTAGACTTCTTACATCCAGTTATAGGAAAATAAATTTGCACTGTTTCAAGCCACTAACTTGCGGTACTTTGCTATAACAACAATACAACAGGAAATTGATACAACAGGAAAATAAAATTCCACAGCAAGTTTTTTTCTCAGGAAGAAATTATCTCAAAAAAAGATCTTTTTGGGGCAAGAAAAAAACCTGATATGAATTCAGCAGCTACAAAAAAAAAAAAATCTGAAGTTCTTGATTTGCGTTTGGTAAAGAAATAGTATGGATTGCTGAATGAAGAAATGCAGAAATGAAGATACGTCTGGAATTTCCCTGCCTTAATTTACTGATTAGAAAACAAGCATACTTCTGACTTTCAACTGCTTCCCAGCAAACCACCTTTGGAGAGCAGGTCTCTAAAATGTCCACTTTAAAGCTTTCACAATTGATAAGGTAGATATTTAGAGACTCATATCTGAGCCTGATAAAGGCACTACATTCGATCAGACCTCAGGCTCATACTTTTTTGTCCCCAAGAGAAGAAGGTATATGAATAATCTTCAAGTATACCAGAGCAAGTCCCATAAATTGTGTCTCCAGGTCATGCAGTGGAATTACTCCAACCGTATGAATACTCTGTACAACACTTGTGAATCAAATTCTTTGCACATACGGAAAGGTATCTACTCTGTGATGAAGCCACACTGAGCATCTACAGTGCGCTTCACAGGCTTTGCTGACTTGAAGAATGAAGACAACAGCTATTACAAATCTTTTGAGAAAATAATGTGGATATATTCAGCAATTATAGTTACATTGAAATTGAAAATGCCTGTAATTTTGTATACATGAACAAGCATTGCTAATCTTACAGTGTCCTGGACCTAGAGATTAGGCCTGACAATTGTGTAAATAATTAAGAATGCCTCATACCACAGTGACTCAACTTCTTTTTATGGTGGTCCTTTCTAAGTGAATTTGTATAGGTATTACTGTAGCCCCCTTTTGAGATTAAACAGGGATTGGAACAACTGAATTTATTTGATGGTTTTCTGTAATATGCATTCCTTGTATTAATATTTTGATGACCCTTTTGTCTCTGTATCTATAACAGAAGCATCTCCTCCAATTTCTGTAAAGTGTATTGGCATCTCACTAGCTTTGCCTTTTGTTTGGGCTACTACAAATTACTAATTTGGTTTAATCAATGGGTACTATTAGAGAACTTCATCCTGTGCTCCAGATAAGAGACTGTTCCAAAATATTACCGAAGAAATCCCCACATCAGAGAGATCAGATAGCTCTGAAACAGAAAGAGCCATGTCCACATCTGGCACATGCACATTCCTGAACAGTGATAATAACTATGTAATCATTTCATCACATTTTTTAGTCCAAGAGACAGTGAGAGGCATGAGCAGCGTTTATGTTTGAGCCCAACAGGATGTCAGGAATTCAGTGGGGTCTTTAAGAGTTTAGATGAAAATCTTTTAGTTGTGTGCATATCAGAAAACATGTGCATTGGCATCAATCTCCCCAGCCTTGTATTCATTCAGTGAATTTACCAGTAATGCTTGTCTTTTTCTTGTTTGAAATGAGATTCCTATTTCATCACCAGCAGATATGGATAATAAATGACTAAGAGCAAAACAGTCCAAAAATGAACATGAAGTCAACAGTTATTTACTGATGCAAAATTAATTATAGGTTGAGAAGAGAGATTAGTAAGTATACTAATTGTGTGACTTTGGGTAACATACTTAAATTCTCTAAATCTTGTTTTCCTCATTTGTAAAATGGAGATAAAATATAAAATTTATAGGATTATATGGGATTGTAAGGATTAAATTAAGCAATACAGGTAAAGAGTTTAACACTGTGCCTTCCACATAGAAAGCACTCAAAACATCATAATTATTACTGTTTGCAATATTAGTAACAATAATATTTTTAAATATTATTAATCCTACTGGATTGGCTCCTAACCAAATTAGAAATTTTATTTTGGTGACTTCGTGAAAAGTCCAGGGACAGGAAGACCAGGGCCAATAGCAGCTACAGTGTCTTCAATATCCCAGGTTCCTATGATATTTCCACTCAAGCATCTTTGGGATATGACTCTTGTCCTCACGATTGCATGACAGCTCCTGTTCCCTCTCCCTCGTCTTCCGGTATTATGACAATATTTCAGGCAAGAAAAATAAAAAGGTCCCTGACAGTTAAGTCTACCTTCCTTTTAAAGAGTTTTCCAAGAAGCTCCACCAAATGGCTTCTGCTTATGTCTCATTGGCCAAAATCATGTCTCACGGCCAGCTTCAGCTTCAAAGAGGGCTGAAAAATGTAATTTTTTAACTGAGCAAATTGCCACTACCAACAAAATTGGAATCCTATTAGTTAAAAAAAGAGGAATGAAAAAATAGTGGATAGGCAATCAATAGTCATGGCTACATCCACTTTGTGTTGTACAACCAGAACTACAAAAGTAGCAGAACCAAAGACCCCTCACATAGTTAACATTCTATTACTTGACTTTTCTCTAACCTGGGACAATTTTTCATATTTTTGTGGTTTCTTTGCTAATTGTTTCACCTCTTTTAAGGGACCCTTTTGATATGATGGGCCGTTTACATTGAATAGTATGGTTCAGCTCTGGTTCTCTTTAAATTCTCTTGAAGAATTTTAGCTATCAATGTCTCACTTTGACTCTGGGTTCATATTTGTTGCTCTTTATAAAATTTCTCTATTTGAATTTCCTTAATCACATGTGCCTAAATCAGTTTCTAATATTCTCTTTCTATCAGACTATTATCACCAACCCCCTTATTTCAAGTCTTTTTAACTCTGTTTGTTGTTTTGTTTTGTTTTTAATCTTTTGCATTTAAGTTCTCACCAAGTCCATCACTCTAGCCATGTTCTGGACCCCTTTTTTTCTCTCTCCTCTTTTCCAGCATCAAATCAACTGTGAAGCTCACCAATTCTTCTCACTGATGCTCTTATAGCTATGCCCTTCTCACTTCCCCACAGCCACCAGCCTACCTCAGGGCACTGTTCTATTTTGTCAGGAATACTATACTGCCACCTGCTTTCTGTCTTGCTCACCTCTAGTCTGTTCCCCACACTCAGAGCATTCATCCTAAAATGCAGATTTGATCGTAGTGGTGTTCACCTGCTTAAAACTCCCCAAAGTCTCCCCAGCTCTCTTAGGATAAAGTTCAAAAAACCGTCATGGTCTCATTTCTCCCCATTCACAACCTCATCCTTTAAATTCTAGTCACTTTCTAAAAAATTTCTTCCAAAGCACCACATCCTTTGCCTTACTGCCTTTTCATTTTTCATTCCTTTTATCCAGGCCTTTTGTCTCCTTTCTTCTTCCTCTCTCCTTGGAAACTCACACTCATCCTCTGAGACCCAGCTCATATGTCACTTCCTTCTGGAAGCCAGTAGCTACGACCCTAACCAGACCTTAATATCGTTGGAGCTGGATGATAATTACTTCTTCCCATCCTGATTTCTGATGTTCAGCAATTCCTTCATCAAAAAAATAAGTCTTACCTTAGTACTATTTTGATGACTGCATATTAGTAACCTCTAGTGATTTCTAATTTGTTTCCCAAAGGTAGGAGTAAACTTTCATTCACAGAGGTCAAAACTCTCATTTCCAATTAGGAAGTTTCCCTATGCATCCTTCCTAAGTTTGTCTGACTCATGCAGGCAAACTCAGTACCATTCACTGCATTTCTCAAATCCTCCCATTTCTGGGTATTCTGGCATATTCTATGTGTGTCTCAAGACGTCTTCCCCTACCCTCCTATTGTCAAGCATTTCCCCTTTATTCTGATAATTCTTAAGGCTTCCTTCTCCACTAAGCTGTCCAATACAGGCTCCTAGATTAAGCCATACAATCATTTCAGCACTGATAGTAATATATTAAGAAAATAGTGGCTGGTTACACACACATACACACACACATGCACACATACACACACACACACATGCACACATACACACACACATATATATATATATATATATATATATATATATACCTTTAATTTGTGGAGAAATTGTTTTCCTTCACTATAACTCCTTAAAAGAAGGTATCTTGCCTTTGACATATTTTGCAATATAAAGTATATACTACTAAAGAGATCAGTAATCGTAATAAAGTTTAATGTTCTACTTCAGTTGTTTTGTTGAAATCCTACTAAAAATTAAATAATATGTCATATATCTACATGATGGAGAATATTATTGTTTTAATAAGATTTTAGGGTTTTCAGCTATTGGAAATGCCAAACTTATTTCCTAAGAAATATTTATGCAACCGTGAAGTAGGAAACATCATAGTAATCAATTAACATAAGAATGGATAACAGGGAACGCTAAGACTTACAATAAATGATGTATGAAAGAATGCTAAATTAGACTTGTTGTCAGGCATAATTAGAAGAAAATTGTGATGTTTCTTGGTGTCAATATCTTAGTTCTGACAAGGCTGAAACACCTATATTAGTTGATGTTATCTTAGTCAAAAAGAGTATCGCTAAGCAAGAGGAATTATGCAATGACCTCAATGGACTTAAGGAGAATAATGAATACATTATATTTTAATGTCTTACAAACTACCAAATTATTAATGATCTGGAGAGACTATTTGCACTTTTTCATTTAGAAGTTGTTCTGACTTTAATTAAGTATTTTCATGCAACAATGAAGCACTCTCTCTACTTCTTTGTTTTGTGCATGTGGATTAATGGGAGGAATACCCAGGGAGTTCCAACAGGCCCTTTCACGAAAGTAACTAAAATGGCTCCAAAGTGAGTAAGTATGGCAATGGGGTCAGGCTTGGGGAGATGGGGTTAATGCTGGAGAATGTTGAAAATAAGAAGAGAGAGACAGGGCTGACTCCTTCCCTAGCAAATTATTATCTCAAGCTTTTTATAAAAGTACTTCTAAAGAAAAGCCAATAAAGTTCAGGATGTCTTGTTTTTCTTCTAATTACTGTTGACCATGTTTCAATGCCTAGAGCTGTTAACAATATGGGCCTAAACATTTTTATAACTTGTGTAATTTTCCAAAAGCATGTATCAGCCGTTTCAGAAAATGTAAAACAGACTGTTGGCAGATTTTTAGACAATATTTTTAAAATATATTTCCTTTCTGATTCTTCCAGAAATTAAGTTCTCTTGGATATCACTTTTCTTCAAAGTATTGAAATATTAAAACTTACTTCCTGAGAGTGTAAATTATAGATATTTTTAAAGGAAGACACTTAGTTGTTTGATTAAACTACATTGCTAAAATTAATTTGAAGCTAGCAAAAATTATGAAACATTTTGCTATAGCAATTATGGAGAATTGTATGCATTCCTTGACAAGTTTTCAAATTGAACAGAAATAATCTGCCTTGTTAGAGATTTTTAAATGTCCTGGCTAAGTTTTCCTTAATTATTTCTTCCCTTCTGTCAGCTGTGTTATTGCCCTACTGGTTTAAAGGTTAAACAAAGTACTAGATCTGTCAAAGTGAGAGAAACCAACTGGTAAGGAGCTATCAGGAGGTAATCAGGGCTAATAGGTACATAATGGCTAACAGGGTCCTGTTTGCACTCAGATACATCAGCACAGACGGAACATAGTTTTCACTGATGTCCCTGTTAAAGAAAACATGGCACAATCCAGAAGTTCTGCAGTTAAAACCAAGTGTGTAGACAGTTCTCATCCTCCTGCCCCCCACTCCCCAGGATAAAAAGCTGATAAAACTCAAGCTCCAAAAGCAATAGAGTGAGATTTGCATTTGTGTGTTAAAACTATTATTTCAGAACAGAAATTGCAAACCGTGCCCTTACCTGTGTTAATTTTTAAATTAACATAATTCCCACCAGAGTCATCAGTTTCTTTCATGGATACCCAACGATCTAATGTCTCTCATAGGCACTTTTCAAGCAGTATTGATTTAAGCACCTGATTTAAGCAAAATAAATCACACAGAAGGAGAAAAAGATGACAGTATAGATAAGTAGAGCGTGTAGGGTACTTGGGTCCTAAAATAATTCTTTCTGTATTTTTTTTTTCTTTTTGGTGTTTATGATACATTTTCGTAAATTATTGCTTTTGCTAACCAACTAACAAACTAAGTATAAGCTCTAAGTCTTACGAGCTGTTCCCTAAAACAACATCTATACTATTATATAACTGCTGGCTGTGTGTGATTTTACTGCTTCATCATTTTGACAATTATCTGTTGTGGCTTAAGTGCTTGCAAAGCTTAGTGTAAACAATAATGCAAGGCATTAAAGCATTTATTTACTGTGTGGTGAAACTAATTCTTCTTAGTAGTTCTTGCAATCGCTGACAGGAAATAAAGTGTAATAATCATGCAAGAAACAATGGACTGCTTACAGTAATAGTTTAATCTTTTGGAGGCCACTGAGGAAACTTAGAATGAAGGTTTATTTTTCAATGATATGTATCCATGCATCTTGGAGTTTAACATAATCTTTATGAATAATAACAACACCACATATATCTCCGATTTAAATTAAGTAAGGTTTGTGCAGCCTGCTTCAGAATTGAGTTCAGAGTCTGCAGAACTCAGGAAATGGCAGCAGAAGGCTTCTCAGCATACACAGCCTTGTGAGAGGATCTTTTGATCTCTCCCTTTGGGTCACAAATCCCAGGAAACTTTGTTCAAATAAAATGATCTAAACACATCAGGAGCTAAAACAAGTAATAAGAGGCTAAATGTCTCAGAGTACCAACTCTTTCCCATCCCATCCCGTTTGGGGGATTACTGAAAAACATGCAAATTAAAGCTGCAGTAGCTACAGTTTGTCAGCCCACTTACTTGGCTTCAGATTGTTCTCCAAGTCAACAGGTTTCCAATGGCTATTTTTCATAGACACTGCTATTCATTGTTGTGTTATATTTTATAAGGGAATTGGAGCCCTAAGGTTCCCTCTTACCAGTTAAGCAGAAATTATTTTAAATGTATTTTGTTCTGTTATGTTTCCAGGAAACTTCCACTTTGTTTGAAACCTGATTTAAATTAAGCCCTTCCAAGCATTCTCAGAAGAAGGTCAAGATTTTTATCTCACAGAAAGGTTGGGATTTTTTCTCATAGAGTCACTGACAATTCTCCTTCATCAGATCAAAACCCCCAAACACCAAATGACAGCTTGATTCTTCAATTCTGTACTTTATACAATATAAATTTCATAGATCCGATTAGAGTTCACAAAACAAAAGGATCACAGGTTAGCGCTACAAGCAAATTTAAAAAAACATTCTCTTGCAAAAAGAAACCTGCTTCTTGCCTTCCTCAGGATAAAGAGAAAACCTAGATTCAAAAAGACTCCTAATTATGACTATCTTATTAATTGCTGTTGACCAAATACACACGGGTGTCTGGCTCCCCCATCGGTGTGTGTGAGTGTGCTTGCATGTGGGTGTGTGCACCTCTATGAAGGGCAGTCCTAATAGTTAAGAAGAATAAAGAATATTCTACAAGGTGGGGTAGAAAGGACCTCAAAAATCTGTCTACTGTCTCATGCAGGAGGCTATTTTGGTATGGCCATGGTCTTTGGAAAGCTAATGATAATATTCTAGTATTTGCAGGAAGCAGCCAGATGCATTGATGCTCCATACCCAATGATTTGGGCCTCTAGAATAGATAGCGGAGAAATGTTAGGTGGTTAGCAAGGGATTCCGGGTCTCCTAGGGATGAAAGTGAGCACTTTGCCTTGGTGTAGTTGCCCCACTTGGGAGGAAGGACAAGGGTGGGCCCCAGGCCCCCATCTTGCTCCTGCCCCACCTTGATCCTGCTCTGAGCTACTGCTTTACCTGGGGGAGAAGGGAACACCCTATGAATCGGCCAATCAGAACTTAGCACACCAGCTGCAAGAGAATGCAGAGGACTCTCTAGCCCACGGGCCAAGCAGCATACGTACGATAGAGTCCAGAAATTGACCCAGAACAACCCACATGTGTAAGTAAGACAGGTCATGCACCTCCCAGCTGTCCAATCAAGGTGGTTCTATGGTGACCTCTTAACCACAAGGGAGGTCCCAATCCAGGCACTATGAAACAAGGTTAATCTTTCCCTTTTCGGCCCCTTCCTTTTGTTCTCCCTTTGCTGTGACAATGGGTCCAGTCATCATCTGTGGTGTCTGTGTCATGCTCTGCAAACCTGTATCTTGCTCTTGCTCTATAATCCTATCTTTCTCTCCTCAATAAACCTCATTTTCATGCTTGTCTCAAAAAAAATATTCAGATATTTTTTCTCTGTGAAATCCATCACCTTTTTTCACCTTGGCATGAGTTGGTTTAGTCGTTGCACGGTTCTGAGGAAATGTAATAAAGACAAGGATGCTAGGGAAGGTCAAGAGAAGGAGGTTGTCTCCAAAGGTGGTTGGCTTGGCTGTACCGTCTCACGGGAGAGAGTATGCAGGCACTCAGCACACAGGGACAAAATGACTCTACATTTGAGAGAAGAGCCTACAGTAAAATGATGCAATGATTCACTAAAAACAAATTCCACTACTTCATATTTTGCCCTATCATTATGTATAGTTTTCTCTTCTCTCTTCCCCTCTGTGTATGCATCAATCTAGATACATACATATATTAGTGAGACAATAAACCCATAAATATTTGTATTTTCATAATTTTATTTTCATGATTGCTATTTGCAAATATCTTTCTTGATTATACCTGTGAAGTAATTTATATGCAAATAGCAGTTACATTATATAGGCCAACCTGTTTTTCTCCTAAAGTAACATATGAATTTATTCCTAGCTCTCTCTTCTTTTGGAAAGAAATCATATACACACATATATATATATATATATATATATACACATATATATACCAGTCTTTATTGACATGAACTAAAGTTTTATAAAAGGTGGTAAGTTAGACAAGTAATATATCCTGACTTAATTATAATTACTGATAATAAACACTATTGACTGGTGACTTTTTTGTCTTAAAGCACACCTCAGATATTTACTTACAAATGTTAAATTTTCTATCAGGAATATCATGTATTAGAACATTTCATGAGTGTATTTATTAAGGTACTATAGTTATTAATGGCAGCCTACTTTTAGTAACAATTTTTTATTTTAAAATATATGAAAGTATTTTGAAGTTTTAATCTTCCTGACAATACTATCTCTCGTAAAGGATTTCAATATGCAAAAAACTCCTGACTGCTAAAACTCAAGAGGTTATTAGTTATTAGGTAGTTTTCACTAATGACAATTGCAATGAAAGTACATGTATCACAATTGACATTTTCACTGAATTTCACCCACTTCCACTACTCTGCAGTGTTTTTCACAAACAGGAATCCCATGAAATACACTGGCTATATAATTTTAATACCTACTCAAGGGCTACACTATAGGTGGTGAAATTCATTGAGAATAATTGGCACTCAGTATTCTTTTTTTTGCCAGGCATAAGTTCTGGGGGAGAGGAAGAAGCAAAATGGGTGTGATGGTCATAAAATCAGTCCAATATGTTTCACAGATAAGTCTCTCCAGAATATTGGTCAGTTTATAACAGTTAAACATCAAAAGAGCTGAGCCTTAAGCACAGAGACCCCAGAGCAGAAGAGCTCAAGTTATAAATGGAATTGCTCCCATATATCAAACATTAGGAGAAAAAGAAAAGAAAAGGCTTTTATGGAACAAAGAAAGTGAAAAGGGTTTTATTTATTTATTTTTAAATGGCCCTTTCCCTGTCCTTTTTCTATAATGTTCTCATTGGCATTACCCTTGGAAAGGCTTGGGAAAATGTTGCTGTCACTGGGAAAAAAAATTTTTTTTTGCCACCTGTAAGCCATTAGGCCTGGGATGAAAATCAAGCCTGAAAGCTGCCAGTGGCTAGACGTTTAATTTTAAATGAGAGGGGAACAAGTCAGAGGCAGAGAGTGACTCCATGAGTCCAAGACCCAAAAGAGAACATTTGGGATTCGATGCATTTAATCAGTGCCACCATGTTGGTTGAGTCTACACCTGCAGAATGTGTTGCCTTTGTCATTTGTTCTCCTGGAGAATAAATGGAACTTCTGGAAGTGAAGCTTCAGGGATTGGAAGCATACTATCATAGTAAAATTAATATTTAATCAACAAAAGTATAATTCTATCATCCCAGTTCAGGGTGAGAATATCCCTGTATTTAGAAAAATACCCCAATTTGCCATTTCCAATCATTCAAGTTAAAACTTTCAGAATCAAAAGTTTTCACAATTTTTTTCCAGCAAATTGATATGGTAGAGGGAAGTAGAGTCTAATGGTAGAATTTGGATAGCTTCGAAAATGCTGAGTTTCTGTGTGTGATAATTGCCCTTTCATCAAATATAATTGCTCGTGACTTGAAAAACAGTAAAAAGACTATTGTATAAAACATTCATATAGAAATTAAAACAAGTCAGAGCAAAGAGCAATTTTATAGCTTCTCTCATGTCAAGCACTTCAAAAATTGCATTTGCACTTTAATTCTACTTCAGTTGCACTTAGAAATTATGAAATCAGCTTCCAGCTGTCCTTATCATCTAGCATGGGATCTCAGAGGTGTCCCAACAAAATGAATTTTAAAGCCTGTTAAGTGTATTGCAGGAAATTGATCCAAATTAAATGCCTCTATTAAGCAAGCAATGACCAATGTAAATACAATGAAATCTCTCTTAAATTTGTTATTGAAAATTTTAAAAATACTTACATATATTCTGGTATTTTTTGGCCTCATTTATGGACAAACGCTTCTAATTTCATCCATGTTGATAATACAAAACACATTTAGAAAAGCCAACATCCTCATTTAAAGTAAAATACCCAACATTCAGTAAAAGTACAGTGTCTTGGTAGAGCTGGTAGCTACAACCAATATGTTTCTTCTTCCTATTTCTCAAATCCTTTCTAAACAAACACAGTGGCCTTCATTTTTATCCCCTTTCATCTTCTACAAAACTTTTCCCCATCAGTTATCTACTTATTTGCTGGTGTCTTCTTCATCTCCACTGGTTCATTCCCCATCAATTATAAATAAAAATTGGTTTTATCTCTTTAAAAGAAACGAGTTGACAAAAATATATTCAAATACTTGTACTCAAATTTTTATAGCAGCACCATTCACAACAGCCAAAATGTGGAAACAACCCACATGCCCCTCAACTGATGAACAGATAAACAAAATGCAGTATATCCATAGAATGGAATACTATTCTACTCTGAAAATACATGAAGTGTTGACACTTGCTGTATGTGTTGGACCTCAGAAACACTACATTAAGTGAAATAAATCACATACATATTGTATGATTCCATTTATATGAAATATCCAAATAGGTAAATCCATATAGACAAAAAGCAGATTAATGGTTGCCAGGGCCTGGGGATGTGGGGAGTGGGAGAGACAGGGAGCAGTCACTGGTATTGTCATCAATTATGTCCTACTTATCAAATCCCTACGAACATCTTTTGTATCTGTAGTTCATTAGACTGTAAGTCCTTCCAAAGCAGGGACTGTGTCTGTCTTGTTCACCCATTTATGACTCAGTATCTAGAACAGTTTCTAGAAAACTAGAAAATAACAGGTACTTAACTAATGTTTATTGATGGAAGTTTAATAAAAATTTCTTTTCTGATTTTCCCTCTCTGCAGCACCTGACAGTATTGAGCATTCTCTCCCTTATTGACTTTTATGACATCGCTAATTTTAGGCTCTACCTCATCCACCACTGTTTGTTCTCCAATACTGAATTATCATTCTGAACCTCTTTCTCTTTTCCCTGCACCTGAAACCTTGATGGCCCAAGGATTCTATGCGCTTGTCTCATTTTACTCTATGTTCTCACCCAAAGCAATCTCTTCTCTCTTTCCACTCTCATCTACTATTTATCGATCAGTCTGAAATCCATCGAAATGGCCTTTTTTCTTTTTTCATTCATCACTTTACTTAATGCTACTTATGTTCCAGGTCTCAGATCAATTGTAGCTTCCTCAGGAAAGCCAACTCTGAGGCTTCTCACATCTGCTTTGAAAGAGTAGATATCCCCGTTTTTTCTTTGTATCACCATATACTCATCTTTTTGTGGATGCAACCTGTTGAATAGTATTTGATTGCTTGTTTGTCTTTCTCTCCAAGCTTCACAAGAATGAGGATTATGGCTTTAGTACTTCATCTCCAGTGCCTAACACATAAAGAAAAACCAGTTAACAAATGAACTTGTCTATATCTCCATGCTTTTTTTTAAGAACTTATCCAATACTCCAAACTGCTTATTTGATCTTCTCTGGCTGACCTGCAGATACTCCAAACGTGGAGATAAATTCATTATGCCTATTTGACCTCTACCAAACTGTCTAAATTCCTATCAAAATAACAACCTCATCCACCATGTTAACCAAACTAAGTATTTGAGTCATGTTGAAAGTTTTTTCCCTTTCGGTCCTAACACTCAAACTCCAGATCCTGGCATCCTGCCTCTTTCTAAAGTCCATTCTCTATTCCCAATTGCTTTGCCACTACATTAGTTCCGATACTCATCCACCATATCCCCCTTGGATTACCACAAAGACTCTTGAAATTTGTCTTCCTTCCCCCAATCTTTACCCCTTCAATCCTGCCTCCTCACTGCTACCAGAGTTATTTTTCTAAGCAGATCACATTATGTCACTGCTTAAAAATTTTCAGTGTCTCCCTCTCTCCTGCAGGATAAAGTATAAACACCTTCATATAACATAAAACATGCTCCAAAACCTAGTTCTTATTTATCTTTCTAGCCGTATGTCTCATCCATTCCAATCAATACCTTACCCCCAAGCCCATACTTTATTGATCTTTGTTTACAAAACCTACAAAATTCTTTCATGTCTCTATTTCTGCACGTATTCTTACAAAATTTTACTCATCTTTCAAAGCCCAACACAAAGACTTTAACTTCTTTGCGGCATTCCCTAGCCTTTCCAGAAAGAGTTTCTTCTTTTTTGTTCACTCATAGAGCTCCTCCACGATGTATTCCAATTATCACTTTGAACTGATCACATTAAAATTATTTGTTTCTAAGGCTTTCTCCCCACCCCCTCTGAAAGCCAGCTCATTTTGTGCAAGTCTTCTTGGCTTCTATTGCAGTGCTGGATATAGACTAAGATGCTCAATGAATGTTTGATGAATGAATGAGTGTATGTGTGTATACATACATGTATTTATTTACATATATACATATATATAATACATTGAATATGAAAGTAAATTTGATTATATTTGATTTAAAGTATATTTGTAATTTAATACATCTGTGAATTTCCAAGTAAATGTTACACATTCTGAAGTAGTTATTAAAGAATTCACACTATGGACAGATGGTAAAGAATAACTGAGAATCCTGAAGGATACATATGCGCTCACACATTCTCCTTCATTCTCTCTGCCTCACTTATGCCTTCCTGGCCCCACCAAGCCTGTCACTTTTCATCTTTTCACCCTGCCAATTCCCATGATCAGAGAAGGCAAACTGAAAAGGGTGCCATTGGAGAGGGTAATGGGTACAGAAGGGCCATGTGGTCTTGGAGGCTTGGAAAGTATGCTGTTCTATATAGTAAAAAGTGAGTGCTGTAAAACCACTCCCATTAACCAATCCTGACAGCTAATGAGTTTCCTGATGCCCATCCATCATGTCAGATCATAGATTGAGATATGTAGTGGAAAAAAAAGCACTCCAGACTTCTCAACTATGCCTGTTATGATATAGAAGTGAATGTTTGTTCTTCCAAATAGCACCTTTAGAAAGAATAGTAGCTTTTGTTTGTTTTTCTACCTGTGACACTTTATTAGTCACAAAGTAGTTGTTAACGATCAAAATGTAAATAAAGCCATATGCCTTCATATTGCTTCAGGATCACCCCAGTCTCTGAATTCAAGGCACTCCCCTCTTTTTTTTTTGAATAAGAGATATCATGATAGTCATTGTAGATAATAAATCATCCAAGGAAATAAATTAATGTTCTAGGGAAATAAGGTTTGAAACTACATAAACCATACCAGAAAAATAAAAACTCCTAATTAGTCGCTCTTAATTGTTTTAAATTTATAATTTAATTACAAAAAATCAGAAATCATCTACATTTGAAAACTCAGGGATTACTGGGGGAGATTAAAACCAAGCTAAGATAATCAAATGATCAAGCATTAATGAAAACACTTGATCACCAACTCAATTCATTTGTTATTAATGCACTGTATCCACAGTGGAAAAGTCCATGTATTTAATAATATAGATCAGAAAAAACACAAACATTTAAAATAAAAGTATAAATATCCAAATTAATGTCTTAGGAAGCAATTTAGAAAAGTAAAGCATAATTATTTGAATTGTTAAGTTTTCAATTCATTCTTAATTACTGTCAACACAAATTAATATCTTCTCATTTATCTTCATGTTTAAATAACGACACCAACAATAACAACAACAGCAAACTCACAAAGAATTATGGCGCCCTGTTTTCCCAAATCTGATGTTGCCCTGGAGAGGCCAACTCATACCTGTAGGCCACCTGTGGATAGGACCATAGATCAAAGTGGCATAACTACTAAATAAGTTCCACAAATGAGGCTATTGAAACAAACAATAAAAGCAATAAAACTAGATTTATTTCTAAGCAGAGTGATTTGAAAGAAAGAATGAAAAGCAGGAAGGAGATGTCATGAAACTGAATTTCAGATAAACCTATTATAGATGAGGGGGACTTGTTAGCACTGTGATCTTTCTTCAGATCCTTATGTCCTTAACTTCTATTACTGGGAACGCTCCAGTTCTTTAAAATACAGTCACACCATTTTTTTCAAGATTAATATATAAAAGAGTAAAAGATTGCTCCTGGGCTAAGATCCTGTATGCTAAGTTTCAGCCCAGAGCACATTTTTATAGCTGAGTTATAAACCTTTGAAAATAGGTGTTTAGAATGGAAATGTTAAGAGACCCCCTAACTGTAGCGGCACAAATAGTGCCGGCATTATTCATCTAGAAAAGGTATATAGGCAGCTGTAGTATTAAAGTTTACTCTTCAGATATAGGAGTCTGAAAGTGGTTAGGTTATACTCTTCCAGAGATTTAATCACCCTTTGGAAAAACGTGATGGTGACGGGGGAAGAGGGAGGGGCGTCAGGGAAGAGAAAGGAAAGAAAGGTTGACATGTCATTTGGATTTCATTCTTTTTTTAACATGTCATGAAAATTTCTCATGACAAACTAGGCTAACTAAAACTGACAGCAACAAATAATGACTGGAATCATTACAATGTAATGAATTCTTATTGCTCTCAAATCGTGCAATGCTATTTAATATATTCTTTCAATAAAGTGATGTTGCCCTTACAGAAAAAAAATTTTGATCCAGGATGCATTATGTCCATATACCTATAGAAGAGGAAAATTGGAGAAAAAACAAATTTCACATTTATGGTAGTTGAAATAAAATAATGGAGCATTTGGATCTTCCAGATTGTCGGCTTATCTCTATCTTCCTTTTAGAAATAAATTTTCATGTTCTGAAAGGTAGCAGTTCCATGATAAGTTTTGCCTAGTTTATATTGTGTCTTTTGACATTAGGAGTATATTTTGCAATATACTTTCCTGCTTCCAAATATCTTTTACTTCTGATATACCTTATCTCCTCCCTGAAGTTTCTATGGATTCTCAGAAGACATAATTTTTCATTGACATACTTTTTTTCAGGGCAGATAATATAATAATGTGGTTCACAACAAGATATATCTATGCATAATATCTGAGAAGGTGACCACTCAGTAAACATAGTGTAAAAGTAATATATGGTGGTGTAGTTAAAATTAGCAATTAAAACTCAAATACTCAAATGATTCGATCATTCACTTCCATAGCCATTACTTGCCCACAGGAAGAAGAAGCGAAGGAGGAAGAGGAGGAGAATTCATCTGCCTCCGCAGACAGATTATTTCCAGTAAATTAAATAGATAAGAGCGAAGGCTATCAAGTTATTGCTCAAGTAGCTGGAGAACCAAACCCAAAGAGAAGGCTCTTAACTTGTCATAGATGTTTCTGACACAGTAACAAGTTAATGGAACTGGTAGATCCACTGAATACATTCTGGCACATGAATCTTTTAAGTCAAATCAGAAAACTTAAGCTTGTGAATTCCTGTAAAAATAAAAAGGAGAGACTCCAAATTATGTGATTCTTGGTAACCTTTCAGACTGAGATTTTAACACTATGTTCTCTCAAGTTAGAAAAATTGTCAATCAAGTTTTTCAGATATTGGGTACTAATCTTGCAGGTGCATATTCAAAGCTGATTGGCAAAATCCACAAGATTTCCTGTTTGAAAGTATAGCAAATTCTTTATATGTAAACATCACATATACATCATTTATTTTTTTATTTATTTTTTTTTATTGTTTGTTATTATAGGGGTACAGATGTTTAGGTTACGTATGTTGCCCTTGCCTCCACTTCCCCCCAAGTCCCAGTCCCAGGCATGTCCATCTCTCAGAGGGTGCGCATTGCACCCTTTGTGTATGCACACACATATACATCACTTAATACATAAATGTTTTCAAAACTAACCTTTCAAACTACTAGAAAATTACATTTAAAAAACCTATTGTGTAACACTGTATAAATGAAACTTATGGAGGGGTTTTGGCCTTGGTTTTGATTTTTCTTTTTTTACTTTTCTACCTTTTATTGTTATATCGCAGAGCTATGAAAATTCAAAATAATTAAATTAAAGTTTTTAATTAACATGTTGTTGAGTTGCTATGTATTTAAAATAATGACTTAATCAATTCAGACATCTAAACTTCCTGAAGAGAAGACATAGAATTTGTGTTCACTGTTCTTTTCCCAGCCTCACTGCATGATTCAATACTGTCTTCATCCACAGATACAGACACTGAACTGAGACCTGGAAGGTTGGAAAACAAATCGTTCGGCTATCCACCTCTAAAATACACTTATTTGCCATTTTTAGTATTCCGTAGTTATCCTCTTCAGGTATCTCAAATAGTTAAAAACAAACAAAAGAAGCATTTTAAAGAAATATCTCAATTCTTCAGTAATTTAAAATGCTATGGATTTTAAGAATGCAAAAGTATAGCTAAAAGAATTCTTTTTGGGTCACATAACCATTCGACGGATCTATTTGTGGCTCTTAATATTTAATAATGTTGTTGCAGGAATTCATTCCTAATCAGGAAATGTGTCATTTGCCCTTGAGCACTGGTCTATGGAGTCTGAGAATAGTGCCAGGCACATTCCATAGGTCATGTAAGGCAGCCACTTTGTGACTAGCTGTTATAAATAAGGGCTCTGGGGTCAAACCTGTCTGTTCTTTGAAGAGGTTGGGAGGTTTCACCCTGAAAGCAACACCAGCCCTCAGTCTGGAAACCAGGTCCCCAAGGAGACCCTGGGCAAGCACTTTCAAATAGCTGGGAGTGAGAGAGGAGGCACAGCAAATGTCAACTTACATAAACCCATAAGAGAAGAGATGAGAAAATAGTGTCCTTTTCGCAAGGGCAGAAGTCTAACTTTCTTAGAAAAATAATGTGCAGAAATGGGGCCACTAAAAATGTAAAGAAGTGGGAAAGGCAAGAAAATATTATAAATCCAGGTGTTGGCCCACATTATAGGTGGACAAAGAGTTTGGATTAAATAGTCTGCCACAAGGAGAAGGGACACATGAATTTGGCTTTCTCTATCACTGGCAGGGGTTTTTTGGAGAGGCTGTGGACTTTTTATACAATGAGGTCAGTAGGAATAATCAGTCTTATTAAAGAAGGTACACTGAATAAGTAGATTTATTATAAAGACTTACTGCAATGTCATTGATATTTATAGGAAAATACATGCCAAGGAAAATGCATAATTTTGTAGCCCAAAGGATTATGAAATGTAAATTGCCCCAACAGGTTAACCTTTTGATACCCACCCCTGACCAACTCTCTCTTGAATTTCTAAGGCCCAGAACATTATCTCCAGGGTCCCCTTCCAGGACAAGTCCACTATTTCCATTTCATTGAGCTAATAAAATCATTGTCTCCATTACCTCTTCCATTACCTGGCATTCTCACGTCCTATTCACATCTTAGACTTTCTATCCCTTTTCCCAGAATCCTGAAACCAAAGTTTTCTAGACCAATTATACAGCCAGAGGCCAGACAAGATTATTTAGGTTGTCCACCCAATTTGTGTGTGCCATGGTCCCTAAACATCTTGCATCAGAAAATAAATTTTAACCTGCAAAAGTTTTGTCTGCTCCTGAATGGCTGATTTCACATTACCATCCTGAGAAAGGTATAAAGTACTATATATGTAAGTAAATACATGCGTGCGTGTGTGTATGAATTCAGTAAAACTTTTCTAATTTAAACTCTATTATATTAATCACAATGTCATCTACATATAGATTAAAGATAGTAGATGATTTATTATCATTTTCTACATAAACAAGACTTTGGTGTGTGTTTGAGCCACTTGCAGTTACTCTGTTCCCAGCATCACGACTTAAGAACACACAGCCTCCAGGTAGAGAACTGCTATACTAACCATTTGGGAACTGCCTGCATTTGGTCAGCCTAGCCCAGGCAAAAAAAAAAAAAAAAAAAAAAAACCTGACCCAAAGCATCATTTCCATCTAATAGAAGTTTCTACACAGTGCTTTTACAAAATAGCGGGACAGTGGTGCTAGCTAGCTGAAAGAATCTGAGCTTCGCCCTTCCCAATGGTAATCTTCTCCCTGCCATCTCAGCAGTCCATGCCACCTCTCAGTTGGGATGCCCCACTCACCTCTGTGCTATTCACTGACCTTTCTTTATAGACATCAAAATTTATTTGATATGGGTCTCAATTACTCCTGGCTCTATTAGGGGAGAAAATGAAAAGGTCGCTGTAGATTAACCCTATAAGATGAATATTAATACTGAGAAGATCAGACATCATATCAAGTGGGTCAGGGAAAAAATTCTTTCAGTGGCTCTCAGATTATGTCATGTTCTCCATATAAGTAAGTTCTTCATATAAGCAAGTTTGGCCAAAACACCCCATAGTGGGAGATACTGCTTAAAACTAGGCAGACCTGACTACAAAGAGAAGTATACAAAGATCATAATTCTTGTGCAGTTGTTCACTAACTTGAATTTGTATCCACTGTGGGAAAGACTGTCTTGCTGAATGGGGTGGTGCTCAAGAAGAGTTCCCATACTCCAGGAACCCAGAGAACCTCATCATGTTTAAGGCAAGAGCCAGAGAATTTTGTTTTATAGTGCTTAGAATGAGACACTTTGTATGTGCATGTTCATCCATACCGTGCTTTTATAGCTCCTCTTCCAACATAATTGCAATCTCCTGAGGATGCTGATGAGTAGGGTCAACATTTACTCAGTTTCCCCAGGACAGTCCTAGATTATACCTGTTCCCTGCTCAAAAGTATCCTAGTTTGGAGGATAAATTATATATTCACGCTAATCATAGGGTATTCCCTAGAGTTAAGCTCTCCAGAACATCATATAGGATCACAGTGTTTACATCCCAGTCCAGATTCTTTGGCTGATGACGACAGTCCCCTGAGGGTCTTCCGAACATGCAGATTCCTGGGCGCCAGTTCTAAGAGAGTGGGGAATGCCTTTGCTTAACAGGTGCTGCGGTTGATTCTTCTAAACTATAAAGCCCAATCATTGTCACTCAAGAATTCCTGAGAGGCTTGTCCCATGTGTTATATTTAACAACATCACTATTCTTTGCACTTCCTCTTTCTCCTTTCATTTGGCAGGATTGCCAATTCCTAAACTTTCTCAGGCTTCGCTTTGAATCTGAAGTGCTTCTGCCCCTAATTTGCCTCATTCCGCCCCCACACAGACCCTTCCATACAGAGATCTGGCTGTCCCAGAGGTGTGCTGCAGCTGGCTAGTACCAGCGCACGAGAGCCAGGGGCGCACACCTCTTCCCAACTCAGTGATGTCCTGTTGATAGCTTGAAATTAGCCATGGTGAGAATATTTACACCATTCGGCAAACACTACACATAAAACCTTCCTCCTTCACCCCCAGAGCTACTTGTTAACATCACAAGCTAAACATTTACTGCTGATTATTCCACTACCCCTTTAGACAAACAAAACAAACAAACAAAACATCAAATGTTCCCTATAGAGAGCCAGTCTTTGTTTTAGGTATGTTTAGGTAAGCCAGAGAAAAGATTCCACATCAGAAAAATTACACAGCTGTCCTTTATCTCCTAGGATATTTTACTGGAATTTTTTCCTTTTCTAAATATCCAAAAAAATTTATTTAAACTGTAGAAATCTGACTTCAAGTTGAAACTGTCTTCTGGAATTTCAGGCTTGTATTCAAATTTAGAAATTAAAGAATCATTTTTATCACAGTAAGTTTATTCTTATTAATACTGTACAAAATGAATATATACTCACTACAGAAAAATCACATTTAAAAATTCCTCTTAGTCCTTTGTACTCAGAGATAGCTATTATTAACCCTTTGTTTTGTTAGCTACATGTTTCACTTAATTAAAATATTAATTCATGAACATCTTTGCACAAAAGTGCATATACTTTTACACATGTATATAAAAGCTATATAATATTCTGCTCTATACATAATAATTTATCTGGTAAAGTTTTTTAATTTAGTTTCCAAATTTGTGTTATTAAAATAGCACTAATGTGGGCATTATTAGAGAGGTTTTTGCATGCATCTTTAATTGCACTCAGAATAAATTAATTAATGGAGAATTGCTCTGGTAAAGGGTATTTAACACTTTCCGTAGGTAACATTAAATTGCCCTTTCAGAAAGGTTGTGCCAGCCTAGTGACCTAAGTCACAGTAACATATTGAAGTACCCATTTTCTATCACTGTTAAGAATATAGTTATTAGTATATATGCATATATATAAATATTATATATTATATAATTGTCTTTATATCTTCTTACATTTTGGTTCTTTTTCTGTAATTCTGTGATTGTGATTTCCTCAATGAAATAACAAGTCATTAAGAAAATAAAAATGCTGAACTTTCATGAGAGATTTACTAAATGGCTTTGGATTAAATTTGACCTTTTAAGTCTAAGCTTGAACCTCAAACCAAAGCAAATACAGAATTTTTTCACTTATGGTCAGAAGTCTCACACTAGCTTTTTTAAAATAGTATATACCAAGGCTTCAGCAACAAGGTCATTTGCTATTACTAATATTGAGAGAGTAAAAGAGAGAAAATTACATTTATTTTCTAAGATTGGAACTAGAATAGTTTAAACTTTACAGAGTCTACAATGGTGAACAATAGTTCAGCTAATAATCACAGTCTAGTAAAAGTGCAGTGTGTTTTTTCGAACAATACAAAACAACAGCAACCCATAAATTCTATAAAGACAGTTTAAAAGGCACTTAAGCACAGTCAAGTTAATATAAATATTTTAATCTTTTATATGCATGGTTGAGGTTCCCTTGGACTTCTACCCACTTCATTTCTTAAATAGCACATCATTATTTTGCCCAGTTGAAGAATTGTCATGTAAATATTGGTATTGTACTTCAAAGTTGAAAAATCTGTTGATTTTCAACATAAATATTCAAAGATTTCTAATATCTTTGATTGTTGTTCATGCAGGTGAGCTCTGTGGGTAAGACATTTTACTAGAATATGTCCAGTGATTAAAAAGCTATCACATGCTCTTATTGGATATTGTACATTTATATATGGAAGAATTAATATACTTCTCATGTCAAATAATTTCTGTGTTACAAGAGATAGTATAAACCTGCCTCTAAGGGAACATACACTTTGCGGAGGAAAAGATATTCAAAATATAAAGAAGCATGACTCAAAATTTTATCTACCTTTTGTATGCATGTGTCAAATATTTCCCTTTCTTTCTTGTTTGACCATGATGTTTCTGGATTGCTTATGTGGATTAGAATGTTATGAGTCTTAAAATAAAAATGTGTTATGCTTATTGAACTTCAGAATGTTAAAGAGTCAACTCTTACAATTTATGAAATTATTCATGCTGGAGGCAAATCCCTTTGTATTTCACGTCAGAGACCTAGTGGGAATCTTCAAATAGAAATAGTTAAGAAGCAATTTCTACTGATTATAACACATTTTCTTTTGAATGAAAATGCAGTGTTTTGTTTACAAAAAGGAACATCTTACATATCAAGAAAAAGGCCTGATCGTAAACAGAACCCAGTAATAGTCAAAGCAGACCCAATTAGCAAACCTCTGAAAAGAGCCAGAAGAAAATGTAAGATTTTTCTCTCTCTCTCGCTTTCTTTCTGTTTATGTCACATTACTCACTATATCTAAATCCAAACAGACATATTTTTTCAATCAATCTTTGCAGAATTTTATAGATAAAACAGAAGTTGCTACCTCAAAGACAATGGATTTTTTCCTCTCTATACCTCTGTTAAACAGAAAACTAACAATGAATATGAAATTGAATAGGCTGTCTTGAGGTTTGAGATCTATTTCTTCTTTTTTCTCCTTTTCATAGAGACTTTTAACCACTAAATTTTTGTTTATGACTATATAAGAAAGTTAGCTAGAGGTAAATAAAAAATCATAGTGCGTTAAATAAACTTGAAAACACACAAGTAAAACAGTTTATAAAGGGTGACTGAATTCATAAAATGGTTCTATAAAATATCTTTGAAAGCCCCAAATTCCTAAATATAGGTCACTAATCATAGCCACCAATTAAATCCAAATTTTCCGTTTGTCCAGGTTCTCAAAAACTTGTGGTAACATAGAAGAAACAAGCTTTGAGCATTTATAAGAAATATTACACAACAGTTTCTGTGTTAGAGGAAATTAACTGAAAACCTAATTCTTTATAGGACACTTGTTTCCATCCGTTGTTTGTGTCTGTGTAAAATAATCTGATTAAATTATCTGACCAATTAGAAGAGATGGTTGATACCCTAAGGTCTTAAAGAGAGGTTGTTTCTTATCTAAGGACAGCAACTGAGGAAAGCCAGGATCAATCCAAGGTCCCAGCCAGTAAAAAAAACCTGCCCTAATAATCGCTGAAGAGGGTGTTGATGCAGGACCTCAACCCAAACATGTCACAAGATGAATGGAGCACAAGTGTGGTCTGGTGAAACAGGCACCAATAATTGACATTAGACCATGCAGATGCAGATTCTAGTTCCTTTTTTGTTACTGTGCAAATCTGAGCAGCATAAATAGCACCTCTGAGCCTACATTTTTCTCATCTATAAAATGTAAATAATAGTAGTACTACTTCCAGAGCTGTTTCAAGAATCAAATGAGATAATTAATGTGTGTAATGATGTTAGCACTGTAGCTGGAATAATAAATGTGAGCATTTACTATTATCATTAAATATCCAGCCCATAGCAGTATGGAAAATCAGTCCAGTGTGGATGGCTTCTTCTTAAACAGAATTTGATGGAAATGTTTTTTGCATTTTTCTAATTATTTGATACTTGGTTCTATACTTTTGAACCCAGTAGGTCTGGAAATTGTTTTAAGAGAAGGTGTTCTATGGCAAACAAAGGGAGATTGAGGTAGTAATCCATCCCCCACCACCCCATCCAACTTGAACCGAGTTAATTCTACAGATCTAGAATATCCTCAAAGCCCTAAAGGTTGGGAATCTGTAGAGTGGCTGCCCTGAGATGTGTGTCTCAGAGTCTCTGAGGCAGGCAGTTTTGCACTAGGCTGATAGGCCACAGGAGAGGCCTTGGAAGGCTCGCTGGTCCAAGCGTGCATTAGCTGTTGTCTGCCATGAGTGTCACCAAAGGATTATACACCAAAAGGTGGGTGGGATGTTCAGAACAGGTAACAACTCATAGTTATTTAAAATGCATGTCTATGTTACCTGGAAGGAGCCCCTAAACCCCCAAGAGCAGATTAGCATAGATTAATTTGTTAGATTAGCTAGCTGACATTTGGGGCCCTGAGGGGAAGAGCAGGGAACTTTCTGTGAAAGAAGCAGAATGGCAGAGAGAAGGGAGGGTGCAGGCGCAAGAGCAGAGTAGGAGAGAGAACACGCGAAAAGAGGAGAGAGGCAGCAGCAACGTTACTGGACCACACTGCCCACACTTCACCCTGGAAGGAGAGAACTGCTTTATAGAGGTGCAGGAGAATTAAACTTGGCCCTTGACAAGTCCCAACAACTCAGTAAGAAAAAATAAATCCTCCATCAAGGACAAAGAGTACCTCCTCATTATCAACCAACCATGGAACACTCCAGAGAAAGTATTTTGCTTGTATTATATCCAGTACATTTTAGTAACATGAACTGGAATCAATCATAGAGGAAAACGAGATTTGTCAACAAGGGAAAATATTGTTCTGGATAAACAAAGGAGAGAAAACACCATACAGAAAAATTCCTCAGAAGCAGTGTTATGAATCAAATACCACAGTTTCTCTTTTGCTTTCTGTGTCAGAGTTTTAGCCACTGACAATCAGCAAAATACTAAGTAGAAAGCAAGCTGATGTATATGCACTAATAGTCCAGAATGTGTCTCAGATTGCTGATAAAATTGTAAGTAATATTAAAAGAGCCATTTTAAAATGTGTAACTATGTTACCCAACTGAAATTTTGTTTATTTATTAAAATTAGAATTAAAATTTTTGTGGCCAATAGCTATTTTACATTATCCTGTTTCCCGCAGGAAACTCAAAACTTGGAAGTTCATCACAGGCCCTTGTGTTATGATATAAATATAAAAAATATGGTAAAATGCCCTTCTTGGGCTTAGTGAGTTTACCACATGTGTCAAAAGCAAACAGAAAATTATTATTTTGCAGCCCAAGAATCAAAATTTGAGAAAAGGAATCTGTTCCATAAGATAAAACATATTTATTCATTTTTTAATTCAAATTCTTTTTTTTTTTCGTTTTTGTAAAATAATCTTGGGCATGCAGAACTATTTTCTCAGCAAGAAAAAAAATCTAATATTCAGATCTGAAATAGTTGACTAGTTATGAGGTAAGAAGTAATATTTACATCTCTTTAAATATTTGTTTATATATTTGTCATCACCAAGTGAGGCTTTGTCCATTTGTCCAAGGCAAACTTCAGCGGAATCTGGGGAATGAGTCAGAACATCTCTAGGAGCCAAAAAGGCCATTTGCTCTCTCAATTTTTTACACAGAGGATCCAAGCATAATCAAAGGACAGCAGTACCCTTCACTATTTCAATAAATAAACATGAGTAAAAGAAAAACACATGCAAAAGAATTTAATCACTAAAAATCCTTTGCTACATAACATATTCAGCTTTGAACACAAGTTTTAAAAATACAGCTTAGGCTTGGGAGACATTAGTTTTCAGGCCATCTAGTCAATTTCCTACAAATGTTGAATGGCTAATCACAGAATAATTTCATAGGGCTTTTTGTTGCATTATTGTTGTTTTCAATGTTCAGTTAAATGATTTACCAATGGAGTCAGCAATGAAAATTATTATCATTGATATAAAACCTTTCTGTTTTTTATTTGCAAGCATAATTTTGTTATTCTTACTCTCTCAGTTGTGTTACTAATGAGTACTAAAAATAATTGTTGTATAACCACTGCTATTCATCACCAAACTCAGTATTTAGAAACTCGAAAAAAAAAAGCCATTGACTATAAAGTCAAGACATGGGAAATATACTGGAAGTGCCATGGTTTTGAAGATAAGCTGCCCTACAGTAGTGCATTCAATTTCTGTCATTAGGACGTTAAGTTCGCAACCAGTTTACATGGATGGCATGAAGGAGTTAATGAATTTCTAATAAAGAGCATAATGGGGTCCTTCTCACGGATAAGATCCAGACCAATACCTTTCCCAAGTAGTGTTAAGTAGCAATGAACTTCCTCATCCTTGTGAATAGAACTTGACAGACATTGTCAGACTCTCACTCCTGAGGTATCATTGTCATTCACTCTGCATTAACCCCGCTAGGAGCTACTGCTGGATTTAGCCTTCAAAGTCTCCTCATTATTTGACAAGTTAGAAGAGGTAGTGGAACTACTAGTAATTGGGGAACTACAACTCCATCCCAGCAAGTGACCTTGTCCCCAAACTCAGCTCTGGCTGGCCCCAGGTAGAACACCTTAATTGGCAGAGTAGTTATTATTGCGGCTCTTCAACAGGCGTATTCCAGGGAAGGAATGGGTGAGAAGAATTTCAGCAAAATGCAGTGCGGATGAAATGCTGATAACTCCATGTGAGGCTGGCATATTGTGTGCAAGTGTCACTAGCTTTGGATTTATCTCTGTCACTTATTTTCCATCTCAAAGAAGAGCTTGATTTAGAGCTTCAAAAAATTAAGTCCAAATGAATGAGAGGTGAACATATGCAAACAAAATTTTAAGTAGGAGGTCAGGTTCCCTTCTGCCTTCCTATTTTAAAAAATCTGATTCCTCAGCATAGAGTCAAACTGATATTAAGTTGATATTCAAATAACTTTGGTAAAAACTTTTAATTGGTTCTTACATTTTTCAGACCTCTATGCTTCCAAGTACCATCTGAAGCTGGAAACTACAAATAATACAGATGCTATTTCTTGACTCCTAATAGTTTGTTTTCATGATCAAGTGGATTAGACATTTTAGATCTCACTAGAAAGCTCTGAAAACTAAAAGGTTTGAATACTAATGAGACGATTTTCATAAATACCTTAACCTTGAGATGCCTTGCTACAATTAAAAATAAATCAACATGCAGAAGTTTGTCCAGCACTTTAAGTAATGGACATCTCTTTGGTTACTTATATATGAAGTATTCAAGTTTTATGGAATATTTTGAACTACTGCTCCAAATCTGTCTGGTTTCCTAAGGCCAAAGCATAGTTGTGTTAGTCTTTTGACATAAAGAAAAATGTGTATCTTTTACCCATTCCTGGGGTGCGAAATAGCCTTTATAACTTAGTTACCAATGGCAAATAGCTCAACGCTCCTCTCTATGCTGTTAAAGAAAAGGATTCAGTCTCATCCAAGTACCTTACCATCATGTACCACTTGCACAAGTGTGGAATAGGATTATCAACAAAACATACATGTGTGTGGCAATTCTTCAGAATAACGACTCAAGGAAGGAAGAGCTAGTCTTCTGAAATATTTCCACATGTTAAGTAAAATATGATTTATATTATTCTTTCTTATATATAATTACTGATCTAAGTAGAGTTTTAAAGACCTAGTAAAACTTCAGTGTTTTCAAAATTATTTGCATTCTCTATGTAGCAAGGCAAAAAATTAGAAATGGGGCCATCACTATTACCCTTTGCATTTGTGTGTTTGTGTGTCCAAATAGCCAGTCAAAATAATTGAGGCCAAGAATAAAAGATGAAAAATCAGTTTATCTTCATATTATAGCATAAAATTATTCAAATAAAGGTACCAGATAAGTCTAAATTATCCAAATCCACCAGATTATTGTTTAATCTTTGTTTTGCTATTGTCAAATAAATATGACCTGCATTAATTTATGAGGAAATGTATGAAAAGCAAAATTTTCTGGCCTTGCTTTAAGACTATAGATGTTATAAATTTGAGATCTCCTAATTCCAGGCTTAATAGAATGTATTCCTTAGTCTCTGATAGTTTCTATAATTGGCTGTCATGCATGAAAATTATCATTAAATTTGTGTTCATTTTTTCATGTCTTTTGCATTGATAGTGTAAATCCTGGGCTCCTCCAGGTGCAGAGAAAAAAATAGCAGTTTTTGATATACCCAAGAAACATTTGCAATGAGGAAATTTTTTTCATTTCAGCATATTACCTAGGTACTGAAAGGAAAAAAATATATATATATATAATATTATAATATATATATTATATATATTATATATATAAAAATATATATATATTTAGATTATATATATTGCCTTTGCCCAACCTGAGTCAGAGCCTCAAGCATGTCCATCCCCCAGACAGTGTGCACCACACCCATTAGGTGTGAATATAGCCATCCCTCCCTCTCCCCTTCCACCTGCAAGACACCTGATAAATGTTACTACTATTTGTGCACATAAGTGTTGGTCAGTTAATAACAATTTGATGGTGAGTACATGTGGTGCTTGTTTTTCCATTCTTGCAGTACTTCACTTAGTAGAATGGGTTCCAGCTCTATCCAGGATAATACAAGAGATACTAGGTCACCATCATTTTTTGTGGCTTCGTAGAACTCCATGGTATACATATACCACATTTTATTAATCCACTCATGTATTGATGGGCACTTGGGTTGTTTCCACATCTTTGCAATTGTGAATTGTGCCGCTATAAACATTTGAGTGCAGTTGTCTTTTTTATAGAATGTCTTTTTTTCCTTTCAGTAGATGTCCAGGAATGGGATTGATGGATCAAATGATAGTTCTACTTATAGCTTTTTGAGGTACCTCCATATTACTTTCCACAGAGGTTGTACTAGTTTGTAGTCCTACCAGGAGTGTATGAGTGTTCCTACCTGTCTGCATCCACACCAACATTTATTGTTTTGGGACTTTTTCATAAAGGCCATTCTCACTGGAGTTAAGTGATATCTCATTGTGGTTTTGATTGGCATTTCCCTGATGATTAGAGATGTTGAGCATTTTTTCATATGTTACTTGGCCATTAGTCTATCTTCTTTTGAAAAGTTTCTGTTCATGTCCTTTTCTCCCTTTTGATAGGGTCGTTTGATTTTTTTTGCTGATTTTCTTGAGTTCTATATAGATTCTACAGGAAAAACTACAAAACACTGAGGAAGGAAATAGCAGAAGACATAAACAGGTAGAAAGCCATACCATGCTCATGGGTCAGCAAAATCAACATTGTTAAAATGTCTATACTACCCAAAGTGATCTACAAATTCAATGCCATCCCTAGTAAAATACCAACATCATTTTTTCAGGTCTAGAAAAAATAATTCTACGCTTCATATGGAACTAGAGAAGACCCTATATAGCAAAAGCAATCTTAAGCAAAAAGAACAAACTGGGAGGCATCAATTTACTGGACTTCAAGCTATACTACAAGGCTGTAATAATTAAAACAGCATGGTACTGGCATGAGAACAGAGACATAGACCAATGGAACAGAACTGAGAACCCAGATATAAAACCATCCACATACAGCCATCTGATCTTTGACAAAGCAGACAAAAACATACACTGGGAAAAAGAATCCTTATCCAGTAAATGGTGCTGGGAAAATTGGATAGCCACATTCAGAAGACTGAAACAGGATCTACGCCTTTCTCCTCTCACAAAAATCAACTCATGGTGAATAACAAACTTAAACCTAAGGCATGAAATCTTAAGAATTCTAGAAAAAAATGTTGGGGAAACTCTTATAGACATTGTCCTAGGCAAAGAATTTATGAGGAAGACCCCAAAGGCAATCATAGCAACAACAAAATAAATAAATGGGACCCAATCAAATTAAAAAGCTTCTGCACAGCCATGGAAACTATCACGACAGCAAACAAACAACCTGCAGAATGGGAGAAAATATTCTTATGCTACACATCTGATAAAGGGATGATAGCAGTGAGGAATTTTTTATAGTGCCAGTTTTAAGAATGCAGAAAATTAGGATTATGAGAAAGTTTTTGTACTTTCTTTCATAAGTATTTTTGATGCATCACCCAAACTCCTGTTCTTAAACATTGCAAGCTTTCATAAAAATACAGGCAATACTGCCAAGACAAGAGAGCCATACTTTATAAAAAACTAGTAGAAAACTAAATACAGTTATATATATTCCATGCTTTCTTATCCTGATAAAACACAATGGTTAGCTATGTTGTTTGCTTTAAAAGTCTCTTAAGATTCTGTAGTTTTTTCTCATGCTCATAAGCTAGGGAATTGTCTGAAGGAATCTAACACAATGATGTTGCCTGAACACATAAAAACGAGCATGTCAGGGTACCAGGTGATGTTTGAAAGATTGACAAATGTAAGATCTGAGGCATAACACCTAATAATTTCTTCTCAGTAGTCTTTCTAACGTAGCTGAGAGCCAGAACTATAGCCCCTGCTAAATTAAACATTTTGGCCCAGCTTACTAGCTCCACAATACGCAGGTAGAAGTAATAAGTAATAATGAGTTTTGGGCCATTGAACACTGTGAATTTTCCCAGTGTACTACAATTATAGAAACATCTGTGCTAAATAAGTTCCTACTGAAACCTAGGAGTGCTTAATAATCCTCACGATTTCTCATTATCAACCCTAATAGAAGAAAGTGTAAACTCTGCAAAAGTTTACATTTTCAAAGAAAATTGCCAAGAATGTGATCATTTCTGGTACCACATTTCCCTGGACAATAAAAACACCAGAGAGAACCTCCTTGGAAAAGAACATTAAACAGTAGTTTTAATAACATGTACCATAGCACAAGGCAAATGAGGCCACTTTCAACAGCCAGATCTCTGGCTAGAGTATACCCTTTGCTACAACCTGACAATGAGGAGATTGATGATGCTCCTCAGCTTTCTCTACTGCCTTCGACAGGAGAGTGGTGGCCTAAAAATACGCACAGCTTTCTCCAGGCCTTTCCTTACCACCAAGGCCTTAATTAAAACAGCTCCATACCAGGTGATGGCTTCCTAAAGGGCTCATTCAAAACAAATCTAGATTTCAGAGCCAGGATCTGAATAATATTAACAACCACAGAGGATCAGCTATTGCTGCTCCTCTGGAGAAAGGTGAGTGACTTGGATGTGGCTATCAGTGGTTGACTAGGTCTCTCATTTATTAGTTTGGGAACAATGTACCAGATATTATTCCAGAAGAAGGTAGCATGTGAGAGCTAGTGAATCCCCATAGCTGATACTAGTTTGTTAAAAAAAAAAAAAAACAGTGACAAACAGAGCCCATCGCAGAGTATGAATGCTCTATTATTAGGAAGGAGAAAAGATAATTAGCATCCTAAAAATAAGATGAAATAATACCTAGCTTGAGTTCTATGACTAAAGTGATAGACTCACAAATATCAGACAAGATACTGAAACATAACTAAGGTGCTTTGGAATTGTGATGGTTAGTTTTATGTGCCAACTTGGGTAGGCCAAGGTACCCAGACTTGTGGTCAAGCACTCTATTCTGAATGTTTCTATGAGGGTTTTTTTGGAGGAGATTAACATTTGAATCAGGAGACTTTGAGAGTAAAGTACATTGCCCTCCATAAATGTGGGTGAGCCTGATTGAATCAGTTGAAGGCCTGAATAGGACAAAAAACCAACTTCCCCCCAGCAAGGAGGAATTCTACAGCAGACTGCCTTTGGACCTGGTCTGTAGCAACAGCTCTTCCCTGGATCTCCAGCTTGCTGACCTCCCTTGCAGATTTTAAACTTTCCAGCTCCATAATCATGTGAGCCTATTCCTTAAAATAAATCTCTTTCTATTGGTTCTGTTTCTCTGGAAAACCCTTACTAATACTGGAACAAAATCAATATTCTACCTCTATACAATCCTTCTATTTTTTTCTGCTAATTAATATTAGCAACATCTAATATTTATTATATGACAGGTAGTATGCTAAATGCATTACATGTGCATACATGATATTATTACTATCTTCAGTTGAGAGAAACAAAGTGAGGCCTAAAGAGGTTGGTTAGGTTGTCCAAGCCCACATGGTTAGTAAGTGATAAAAGCAGGATGCAGGCCCAGATGTGACCCCTCCAGACAGAGCTTGAGCTCTCCATCTCTTGATGGACTGCCCCTCCAATAAAGTCATAACAACAAGAGAGGGGATTACCATTCGAAATATGTTCAAGGTACTCATTTTGTGGAGAGGAAAGATTTTTGTCTTTGATTACTTTTGTTGCTTGTACAGAGGGAGTCCAAGGCTGGGATTCAGCCATCCTGCATGCTCAACCCAGCTTGCTCAACAACTGGACTCTTTACCTTACTTTAATTATTTATGCTCTTAGGCCATTGTCTTACTCATATGTCAAATGTACGTGACCCTGGACAAGTCTCTAAACCTCTCTGGGTATCAATCTTTTATCTATTTAAAAAAAAAGGATATTCAGGCTAAATGATCAGTAGGCTTCCTTATAGCCTGGCTGGTAAGAGAGCCTCAGTTTGAATGGGAAAATATTACTTGCTTTAAACATTCTCTTGAGAACTAAATAAGGATAAATTTGAAAGTGTAGGGGAAAATGAAAAGGCATAGGCACATATTTGATCCTCTAAAAATCACTTAAGAGAAAATACTGCCTTGCTCGATGTGGGAACACATGTAATAATTGGAATAAAGTTTTGATTCCTGTGATTGTGACCAGGAAGCACTGTAACACGGAGGATTGATAAGCTTGAATCAAAGACGGTTTTTTCGCTGCTTTGTGGGAACACTGCATTCATGGGCTCTTGTTATTACAACACACTTCCAAGAATTTCCAGTCTTGGAACAACCCAGGATGATCTATCCATGTGTTGCCCTGCAAATCTCCACTCCTCCAAATGGTCCTACCAGGCTCAGCCCCTTTGACAATATCTCTAAGACTACATTTGGCTATGTCATTATTTACAGGCTTGTAAATAATTTTCCCATTTGGTGGTAAAAGCCATGAAGGCATTTATCTTTAATTCCTCAATATCAACTGCCTAACACAGTATCTAGCAATTAGATAGTAAGTGCTCATATTTATGAAATGTGTAAGTAAATGATTTAGAGGCTCAGATTACCCTTCAAAATGACCCATGTTGGTATTTTAAAATTATCATGCTAGGTAATTTATTGAGCATATATTTGTGCTGCATTACCCCACATGGTTTATATACAATGTCTCATCTAAGCACACTTTATGAGGTAGGTGAAACTTGGGTAGCATTCTAATCATAAAGCCATTTTAAGCAAGCTTGTTTATCCCACTGTTAGCTCGCCTAACAGACAAAGTGCCAAAACACTTGGGCAAGACCATCTCCCAGCTCACAATCAGAAACCCTCAAGTACAATGGCTATTTGCTACTCTCTGGTTGTCCAATACCCATTCCCACTATTTTGGGCAATGAATCCCAGATTCCTTTTAAGAAGTTAGCTCTCCCATATTCTTTAATAGAAAGCTTTAATAGGAATAAAAATCAAAATGCCCTGCTCTCTCCTAGCTATGAGGAAGCCCAAGATCAGCCAATTAGACTCTTTGTTTTCAATCTATGACTTGAGCAGAATGAAGCAAAGATGGGGGAGATATGGGAGCAAGATGGTCGGAGCCCATACATTCTAGCAACAGCTCTCTCTGAAAGTAAACATTTTCTTCTACCAGACCCCCAGAGCTGTTCCCTGCCCTTCCTAAATCTGGTTCTTCACATTTCTTTTCCACCACAGGGGCTGCCCTAATATTATTCTCATAAATTTTCTTTTTGTTTTCATTGTGAAAAGTTAGTTCTGTTGCTTAAAACCATAAGGTCCTAGTTGACATGCAACTTCTGCCTCTGGAGAACAGAATCATCTCTCCTCACTTCAAGCACCTGCTATTATTTTTGTGGGCCATGGGGAAAACACATAATAAAGTAGCAATTCACATTCTTGGAAGTTTGATGCTCTTTTCAAAAGATTTGTCTTCAATCAGGGTTTGTGACTAGGATGAAACAAGCAGGCATGCAGGCACCAAGCGTGTATAATATAAGATACACACTTAGGGTCACGGAAGTGCCAGGTCAGCTCCTGAGAATGAGTGCCTCCTGAAATTTTGCACCATGCATGCCTCCTTGTTCACCCCAGTCCAGTGCCATTTTCAAGCTATATTTAGAGACAGAGGTGGGATTCTTTTATGGGGAAGTGTTTCTGGCTGTATGTCCACAGGACTTCATACTGCACCAATTTTCTCCCCATCATACAATTTCAAGGATGCAGAAGCAGTTGTGGTCTGAGGATCTGGAAGCATCAAAGGCTTCAAGAAGCAACCGAGGATTTTAAGGAATTGCCTAATTAACTTCTCAGGATCTATAGAGTTATCTCCTACCTGGATCCATCCAAGTTCCAGAGTATGCACTGAGTGGTGGCTCATCACCACAATATTGAAAAATTAGGAAGAGAATGTGCTTCCCAAGTCGTTCCACAACCACAAAACATTTTATGTTAGGAGGACCAACAACCCGTAAGGCCTTACCAAAATCAGGAAGTGAATTGTAGTTGCTCTTTGGAGAACTGATGGGAAATGGTGCAGGAAAGATTTCAACAGGACTTAAGCAGGAACTTCTTAATTAGGAGAGTGATAAAATGCCAGAGACTTTTGAGAGAGGTTGCAAGCCCTTGAATTCTTGGGGGCTTTATAAAAAGCACATAAAACCATCTCTCCTGTTATACATTCGCTGGCCTTATTAGATTATTTTGATTCCATAGCTTAAAACTCTCTTTCGAATAGTTAGCCACATGCCTGGTGAGGGTTCAGAAACATTATTAACACTAGAATAAATAACTGCATTAAAATATATATATATTATATATATATGTCATTTCTATAATGTTGAATATACCGTTTGCCTCATATTTTTTAATATCATGTTAGCAATGATGTCTATTTCATACATTATTGGCTTTTATCTCTACTAAAAGAAATCCTACAGCTGAAATTTTCCATGGATCAACAGAGCACATATGGAAATAAAATATGTAGGTCTTGCATCTGTAATAAATAGTTTTTGAAAGAAAGAGGTCATTTCTTCACTTGGCGCAGGCAGTTGGCACAAGCAGAGTAGAAAAGAAAATCAATTTATTTGAATTAGAACTTTGTAAATATGATTGCATCATAGTTACAATGATTCTATACTAGTGTGGTGCTAAGTACAGCACTCCTAGGTAGGATATACATAAAATAAAAAATTAGAATAGGAGCTTTATCCAGAGCTGCTATTTCTATGAAGAATTGATTGGAATCCTTAAGAGAATCACATTGTTTTGACACCTTTCCGTTACTATAACCATTCTTCTTCCTAAATTTCCTTTTTATAATAGTCACCTTGCTTGTGTCCTCATAGTTGTCTTTCATTTCTTTCTTGCCCTGTGTTCTCACACTTGCCAAGGCCTGTTCATTGTTTCACTCTCTCTCAACCATCCCATGTCCAAGTGGGACATTAGTACCTTCCACATGGACAGATGCAAGAGCCTTCCATTCCCTAACATCTTAGTCTTCCCTCAAGCTTCTCACCATCTTTTCTTCATGTTCTGAAACAGTTTATGGTTCCTCATTACCTCAAAGATAAACTATAAAACCCTTTAAATAGAGCTTTCAAATACCTCCATGATCTGGTCTTTACTCATCTGTTTCCAAACTTATCCTTCAGTCCTTCTACTCATGAACTAGTTGTTGTTCACTATTTTGAACTCTCACTTTTCTGCCTGCCTAACTTCATTCATGCTATTTCTTTTTGTTGAAATGCCCTTACAAACCCTGCCCAATCATCGAGTCACAGCTGAAATGTCACTTTTTGGGTAAACCTTTCCATGATCACACCATCCAGAAGTCCTCTAAACATAAAACTATTTTTGCACAGTTTTTTGAAATAGATGTTATAATTATTTATTCCCATAAATTCTGCACCTGTTAGATCACATGTACCTTAATGATAAAATCTCTGATTTAATTAATATTTACTTTCTCACATGATAAACTAGCAATATACCTTGCACAAAATAGATAAGGAATGAATAGTGATGGATATAAATGAATATATATATATATATATATGTATATGCACACATAGCTGGTCCTTAGATTTTTTTTTTTACAATTCCATTTTCTCCTTGAGTTTTACTAAATATTGGCATAAGCATTATACCATTTATTCAGCTGTGTACATACTTGAGTACTGTACTTTTCCTTAGGTCCTGCACAGGTAAATTATTCTATTTTCACAAGATCATACAAAAAAAAAAAAAACAAGTGTGTCACCTCTTGCTCAATTCCCTCTGGTAGCCCTGAAAGGTCATCTCTTCCAGCCCATCATCAAGACTACTAGCCAAAGTGTAGTATTTCAGACCTGTGGGGCTGTCCCTTATTCAAAAGACTCCTGAGGGCTGAAGGCCCCCCAGGACTTGCCTGGCCACGTGCCATTGTGTCGGCCCTCATTCGTTCCCCTGCTGCCCTGTTCTGTGAGTCATCAGACATAAGTAGCCAACCAGCCATTTCACCCACAGGTGCCACAGAACTCCGATTCCAGCAGAAACAATAAATGCACAAAGGAAGTGTCATTGTCCATTATACTAAGACTGAGCCTCAATGTTCCAACTTGATAAAAAATTTGCTCCCACTTCCTCTGTAATTCTGGTGCGTCAGAGCCTAAAGAGAAGCTTACCGTGAGCTGTGACTACAACCTCCCTGCCTGTGCCTCATTGCAATAAAAATATCAGAGCAAATAGTCAATGGCAACGTTTCTTGAAATCCATTTAATTCTAAAGTTTTTGAATGAGTGCTTTTGTTTTGAGTGGAATTGTATGATTTAGAAAGTGAAACAGAAATATATTTAATTTTTCAAAACAGAACTTAATTGAAGAGCCTTCTACAATTTCAAAAATTCCCCACAAAAGCCTCATCTTACCTTTTTCATTAAATTAAATTGTATAATATTTTTAAAACAAATACTATAACTTGTAAACTCTTAAACTATTTTTTTGTTGATACAAAAAACATAAAAATCCTAAAAAGCCTCCAAAAAACTTAAAGAAACTGTATGTATCCTTCACCTGGATTAACTAAGTAAGCGAGAACAAAAGCAGAGACTTTTCATATAAGGAGAGAACATCAAAAATGATTGGTAAAATGTTGTAATGATTTATTAATGGGTATGAAGGAACTGGTGTTTTTAGAGGGGCATCAAAATTACTGGCATACCATATGCTATTACAGTATTTGGGAGATATCTGTCAATTAGCTGTTTTATTTTAATTACATTAGACTTAATAAATAACATTTATCTAGGTATTATTTATGGTAAAAAAATTTTCCAGTATATAACTATTGATCGGAAAAATACTTCTATTTAGAGTACACTATCATGTGAAAATTTGACCTTTTTCAGCTTCAAAATGATTTAATACTAAAGTTTGTAGTGTTAAACCAAAATGAATCCGGCTAGCTGATTTTACAGTGAAATTATTCTATTTTGAATTGAAAATCATACTTTCCCCCTTTTTAGGTGGTGTCCTTTAAGCAAGGAGCAAAAAATTTAGTACTGTATTTCTTAGAACTCTGTGGGATGCACATGGTAAGTAAACCAATGAAAATCAACTCTAAGGAGTGGGATTCATTGACTCTCGTAACTGAAAAATCCAGGGCCAGGCTGACTCCTGCCATGACTGGGCTCAGGGCTCAAACAACTGTCATCTGGGTACATTTTCTTTCCATCTCTCACATCTGGCTTCCACTGTGTGGGCTTCAGTTCCACCTCCACCTATTATTAAGATGACTCCAGCAGGCCCCACTTCACTACTTTTCTCCTTCTTAGAAGTCCTAGCAACAGTCTCACGGCATCTCATTTGCCATGATGGGATCATATGCCCACTGCTGAACCAAAACCAATTGCTACTGGTCTCAAGGGAATCTGAGGGTCTCGGTCAGGTCTGAGTTACATGCCATCCTTGGAGCTGAGGATTGAGGCAATTCTACCAAAATCATAAGAACTGGTTGTGGGAAGTGGTAGATTTCCCAAATAAAATGGAAGTGGGATAAATGGATGATGGGGAGTTCAAAAAGCAAAAAATGCCTACAATGTGTAAAAAGAATACTATCCTGTTCATTGAAGAACCTAGAAGCAATGCCAGTTCTGCCAAATCTCTGTAGTCTTGGGCAAGTGTCTTCTGGTTTTAGCCTCCTAACCCACACGTATCCCCTTCCAGTCCCTCCTCTGCACTGCTCCTAGGATTCGGTCCAACATCCAGGACACAGCCCTGCATGATTAGCCTCTGCCTACTTCTCCAGCCTCCTCTCAAAACTCTCTCCCAGTGGCTCTCTCAGCTCAGCCACCCAGGCCTTTTGTTAATTCCTTAAACATGCCATGACTTTCCTGCAACAGGGCCTTTGCACACACTTTGCCTATTGCCTACACCTCTCTTTCTCTTATTTGCTTAGTGAATCCCTCCACAACCTTCAGAGTTTTCCTACTACCACCCCTACTCCTATAATATACTCCTATAATATACTCTTATGAAGCATAGCATTTAATAACACTTATTATATGTATTTAATTTATACATATTTGTGATCAGTTGATTATGTTTTCCCCCACTAAACTATAAGCTCCATGAGGAATATATCTATTTTTGCTTACTACTGTATCCCTGTGCCTAGTACATAGTCAGTACTCAATAAATATTTGTCCAATAAATGAAGGAATAAAGATGCCTTATGAAAATGGGTCTCATTTTTCCATCTCTGAAGTAATGGGTTTGCACTAAACTAAAAGATCTCAAACCATCAATACCATCCCTAAAATTCTCTGATTCTGATTAAACCCTACAAATGCTGTATATTGTGGATGGGTTAAATATTTTCAAATAATACTTCTAAAAAAATAGTAAAGGAATAGGGTTATCTAGCTGGTGGATGTTATAGATGAATAAAAACCTTTAAATTAGTGATTTGGATTGCCATCCAAATTATAACAACCAGTTCTCCATTTCCATTGATACAGGATTAAAGAAAAATCCTCCCTCCTCAAATAAGAGCATTTAAGTTAGTCTAAAATCACTGTGATTACTAAGACCATGAACTTCTTTGGGAGGGTTACAGCCAGAGCTAGCAATATTATGAAGTAAGTAAATTTTGTCCTCCATAAGCTTCCTTTTTTTTTTTTTACCATTTCTCATATTTTGGGGCCATGCATACCCCACTACCTGCAGCAAAATGCTCAGTTCTTTCTCCTCACTGGTATTCCCTATATTAGCCACCCCCACAAACACCCTGTAGGGTCTGCATAATACTCCTACACACACACACACACACACACACACGCACACACACACACACACACACTGTGAATTACCATCTTCTAATTCTCCATTAAAACTTACCTGCCCTTGCCTCTATTTCTTCAGAGCTCTGATCTTTACTAGGTGTCAATGGTTGTAATGGGTTATTAACAAGAAAACTCATCCATTCTCATATGTTATATAGTTAATTAATGTCTCCTCCCTCAAGATATTAGGGCATATGTTCTCTTAAAGGCTTATAAGAAATGACAGTAATGGTGGAAATTTCAGGCACCACTGCAGACTGATGAGGGAGATGGATTTTAAAGCATGGGGGCCTCTCATTGATCCTCAAATTATTCCATGTAGGCAGCTGCCAACTCTGCCCATGAGTAAGCCAGTCTCTCTCTGGAGAACTTTATAAGAAGCACGAATTTCACTGTTTGACATGGGTGAAGCATAGTTCTCCCTGCAAACAACCTCTTTTAAGGTATCATCTTTTTATGAAGCCGTGGTTTAGGTGTTCTCAAGACGAGGGATGATACCCCTGGCTCTGAGATTGAACAGGTCAGCCTGCCCTGGGAGATAGATGAATTGGAAGGTGTCTTTAAGTAGCCTGCTGATTTCCTTATCATTTTCATTTTGGATTTCAATTCAAGCTGTACACTGCTAGAAATGAAAGAGAAAGCTAAAATCTCCTTGTGTGCCCTGCTGTCCCGGAATATAATTTCTCCCTCCATCTGTGAGTCTCCTGTTGATGTCAGGGGGAGTCACCACGTGCAGAGAGGGGAGACACATGCCAGGAGAGGGAAGCCCATTATGTAGTTGAGAGCTAATTTTGCTTAATCTTCTTGATCTCCATAAAGAGCATTCTGAGACCCCACAGGATTTAAACAAAAAAGATAAAGATGAAGAGGGACGGCTCAAGCAGAGCCAGTGTAATACCCATTTATTAATGTCGTCCATCACAGTGTGTTTACATGCCTAACCAAAATTTAAAACTGCCTGATTGAGAACAGAGGAGGGAAACCAATTGCTGTATCAAGGCAAAACACTCACTCCATCCCTACATACTTACATTTGAAAAATGAAATGAAGTCACACGAGCGCCATATTAAAGACCTGTGCTTCCGTCTCAAATGAAAAGAACGATAAGTAAAAGCATAAATCTGTGAGCCTGGGTTTATCCCTAAATACAAAGTTCCTCTTGAGAGAGACATTCTCCATGCTTATTAGCAGAATTAATATTAAAGGAACCGTATTCTTTACTCCAATGTCTTCTGGGGAGGAGGGAGCTGGGAGAGGGGATCCAAAAAGGGAAGAGGGGCGGGGGAGTCTCACAGCTTAATGAGACCAACTTCAGGAGTAGACTCATTGAATCAGTATCTCAGCTCCGGAAAATACCTTAGCGGCTTCCAGTTCAAGCAAGTGGTAGTGCATTTTGTGCTTCAACTCTTCTGGTGACAGAAAACTCATCTCCCCTTAGGCAGCCCATTCTAGTTTTGGATAGCTCAGCATATTAGAAATTTCTCCCTTGTAATATTCTGAAATCTGTGCCCTTGTCATTTTCCCTTATTGCTCCTACTCTGCCCCTTGGAGCCAACCACACAGAATGAATCAATTGTGTCTTGCACCGCATGGGCCTTCAAATAACAGAAGATAGTTTTCTTCGAATACTACCACCTTTTCTGCATTAATCTACAGCTTTGTAACTACAATATCATTGCTGTAAGTTTTCCAAACTTCCTGAAGGCTTCCTCCTTCCCGGGACTTACAGAATGAAGTCATACTTACCTTTTCACTAACTTTTTGAAATTTACCCTTTCTTATTTGGGTGGTTGATTTACCTGTAAGATTATCTACTTGGGCTAACAAATTTGGATGTTATGAAATGAAAAGGTACCTATCTAAAGAGGAGGGCAAATGAGGTCCCTGTGTATCTTTGAATCCTCTGTAGCACCTACACCTAGCATTTCCATTCCCAAGGACTTTAAAATGCATGAATGAGAAAGAATCCTTATATTTAGTACCTGCATAGGGTTTGACACCTTATAAAGCAATTTAATTCATTATTTGAGTGTAACAATAAACTTAAGAGGTCAGTGGAGGAGATATCATTATCCCCATCCTACAAATGAGAAAATTACAACTCAGAAACAAATGCAGTTTGAAGAAAAGTCCTTTATTGGGACAAAAACAACTTTGGACTTACTCCACAGTACGTTACTGCAGCATATATTTATAGGATGTCAAAAGAACAAGATCTCCATGAAATATATTTGCATTATAAAAAGTCACTAACTTTCACAGTGCATTTTTATTTTAATATAATTTGTTGGCCAGAAGGGAAATACCTAAAAATATTTTTCCTGTTGTAAATTAAAAGGTCCTAATAACAAACTATGCCAGCATTAAGGAGACCATCTCATTTTTTTTTAAATCTCAAATTTTTTAAAAAAATCATATTACGTTTATAATAAGAAAACCACTCCTTTTTGGATAAGACATACATAGGAAAAAATGCAATCTTATTCATTTTTTTAATTTTTTTTATTTTATTAAAGAAGGTCCCAAAGAAAAAAAGGGGCTCCACCCCACAGGGAAGGATATCCTAATGAACATAGTTATGTGAAATAAGGAGACAATAAAAGTAAATGTATGCTAACGGGATAAAATTTATACAGAATGAAGGTTTTCCCATGGAAAACCTTAAAGGAATTGTGTTAGAGGATGGAGAGAAAGTGCATTCCAGGGAATGTATGCGAATGGTTGGCCTTAGATAAACTATGTAAGGGTACGTCTCATACTCCCTTCATTTTCCTTCTCTCATCTCTTCTAGGCAACCTTGATCATAATATCTACCTTCATGCTGCCCAAAGTCCAGTGGCAGAAGACAATGGAGGAAGAAAAACTTAATCCATACCAACGGAGACTTCTTTTGTTACTGTTTCCAGGAGGTTTAGGAACTTGCTGATGTATGCACCAAATTACAGTCTCGTCAGCAACCTGCAGAGCACTGGGTGCTTTTCTGGGTGCCCAGGAGAAGTCCTCACCACTAGCCTTGCTGGTCTACCCCAGTGCGCATGCTCCTCCTCCAGTCCTGGTGTGTTGGCTGCCCGTCCAGCAATCAGCCATGCTTCAGCTGTGCGCCCCACTGAAACAGGGAGAAAACCCCTCCCAACTGTGCCTGGACACAAAGAAACCCCTCCTAGACTCCCTGCATCCATCTACTCACTCTCTCAACTGAATGGTCCCAATGAGGGAACTCCTTGTGAGGGCCAATTACTCACCCTGAGACTTACTAGACTACTTTCCAACTCTCACTTCTTGTCCGATGACCCCAATCCTTTAACTTTCAGTCGTCATGCTTGTTTTACAATTCTTAAATTGTGTTTGTGTTTTTTTCCTATATCTCTGTGATCTAACTTAAAATTCAAACCTGGACCCAGTGTTCCCTTAAAATCCCTATCAGTACTATGTATTCATAATGAATCCCTTTTTTAATTCCTACAAATAAAAGGATTTCCACAACTTCCCCAACACTCCAGAAACATTTTGTGAGCAATGCATGCCAAAATGAGACTCTTACTCTGGTGAATAGTGACTTGGCACACACACCATCAGAGCATTTGCAGATTGTTATCTGTTCGATACCCAGGGCATGGTGGACTAATGACTGGAGTTATGGGAAAGAGGGGAGGGAATTTTAGGCGTACTCCCAGCTCTCCTGCTTACATTCTGTGTTCCTGAATGAGCTAGCAAACCTCGTATGACAGTTTTTTGTGTAACAAAATTGTGATTGTGACACAGCTCCTAGAAAAACAGAACTGACCAAAAAAAAATTGCAGTGAATGCCATCACTATGAAATGATGAATTGACAACTGCCATATAATATAATAAAACTATATTCAGATTAAATGGAAATCACTTCAAATTTATAAAATTCAAAATATCTTCAAATATGTCTTATTTAACTACATATTTAAGCCCCAATTTCATATAGCTCTTTTTTTTTTTTTTTTTAAAGACAGGATCTCACTCTTGCTCAGGCTGGTCTTGAACTCCTGAGCTCAAACAGTCCTCCAGCCTCGCCCTTCTGGAGTGTTAGGATTCCAGGCGTGAGCCACCAAGCCCACCCCATGTAGTTCTAGGATAGATTATTTGATGTACAATGATTTTCTCAAGGATTGTTTAAAACTATGAAATCGTGATTCCCTACATTTTAGGAGCTTGCTTCCTCATTCTCAACTTGATTATGCTCAAATTCAGAAGGATGGGCTAGAGACCATGACATAGTCTATGAAATGCTGAAATAGATGAACCCTGATCTGCCGCAGCTTCTGAGCAGTGTATTACCCCTGGATCTGATGTCTGGAATACAGTCACCTCGCCCCTTCAAGCGCCCCCTTTGTCAGCACTGTCCAGTGGCTCACATTTTGGTCCTAACCTGTCTTAGTCTATTTTCTGCTGCTATAGCAGAATACCACACACTAGGTAATTTATAAAGAAAAGAGATTTATTTGGCTCCCAGTTCTGGAGGCTGGGAAGTCTAAGATTGAAGGGCCACATCTGGTCAGGGCTTTCTTGCTGGGCCATAACATGGCAGAAGGGCCAGCGAGTATGGCAGACAGAATGAAAGTAAGTGAGTCCAACTCTCATGATAACTAACCCACTCCTGCAATGACGGCATTAATCTGCCCTCATGATCTAATCACCGTTTAAAGGTCCCAGTTCTCAACACTGTTCCAATGACAATTAAACTTCAACATGAGTTTTTGGGGTGACATTCAAACCATAGCATAGCCAGTCCCTGACTACAGAGATTCCCACTCTATGCCAGGAGCCCTATGTGGACCTCTGAGCCCTATTTTCCTTTAGGTACTGTCTTTCCAATGAGTCTCTATATCATATGCCAGAAAGAATTTATAATTTCCAGAACACTCACTTACTCTAGAGGATTATATTTAAAGATCTTTGGAGAGTTTGTGTAGCCTGTCAATTTATTAGGTTCTAGGTTAAAAAAAAAAAAAAAAAGATTAGAAATCAATTCACAATGCTAATAACTGTGAGGTAACTTAATAGATATAAATGAGATATAAATGTTTCACAAAGGTGTTTCACAAGAAGAGGCCTATTAAGCAGATGTGTGAATGTGGAGGAGGAGAAAGAGTAATTCTGTTTAATAAGATGTTTCCAGCATTGTCTTGCTAATGTGCTGAGGAGCAGGTACAGGCCATGTAGCACTTATAAAGTAATTAGAAATCCTTGATAATTGTTTTTTTAATTAACAACAAAATTTGAGGGGAAAAAAAACTGCTACCCATTCCCACTTCTCTCCTGGATTAATTGTTTCAGATTCAGAAAAAGCAGTTTATGCACAAGAGATTTTTCCATTCCAATTTACAGGGTGAAGATGAGCAGATTGGATAGTCATGTAATTTATGAAGCCAGCGAGGGCTCCTTTATTTCTACTCCTTTTAATGTTCCACGGAAACCTGCTGATCACTTCTGACAAACTTTTGGTCTCTTATTAGGGAGAGAAGATCTTGCTGTAGACATCTGCTTCCCCTCAGCCCTTAATACCGTGTTCTAGACTCAATTATTAGAGGTTACTGAGTAACATAAGTCCAATGAAGAGAATTCTGACCATCAGCAGTGATGACAAGACTTTCAGTATAGATACAATCAGACCCTCACGGTCTACAGAAAACAAACAAGAATATTACTGTGATAAATGTAGGTGCTTCATACTGTAAGCAAATGACTGAGCACATAGATAGCCAGAATTGGCCCCCCATGGGTTTAGGCTCCTATTTTATTTCTGTCTATTCTTGTGTTCCTGTAAATTGAGGGAAAAGTGTTGATAGGTGCTCCAACGCAACTGAGCCATCCTCTCCATTAGAATCCTACCAAATTTTGAAGCTTACAATTTAAAATTCCAGTCCTCTACTGGAAAGTCATATTCTCTGAGAGTTTCAACTGCTTCTTGGCTTGATTGTGCTTCTCTGTTAGTTTTCATCTTCTATATTCTAGAATGAAAAAGGATGCCATTTTTCTTTTTTTCCCTTTTATGCCTAGAAATTGAGATTGTGCTTTGAGGTGTTGGAATGAGGGGTATTGGGGAAGATCCCGATCTGTTGCATTCATTAAAAAAGCCAATTTTAGGAAATGTAAAATGTCCTAAATGTGTAGTTTCTTGCCTCTGTCATGGTCACTAAAGGAGATGGAAGACATGTTGTCACACTGGCAATGGATCATTCAGAAATTAAAAATATGTTTGTAACTAAGTGACCCTACATTTCTGCTTGCCCAAGGACAGTCTTGGCTAGTGCCTGTAGTCCAGGTATAATTATTAAAAGTGCCCTTTTTCACCCTCAAAAGTGTCCCAGTTTAGACAATAAGTTATATGGTAACCCTATTTATAACCAAGTTGGAAGAGAGAATACTTGCTTCTTAAAGTGATCTTCTGGGTCAATATGAGGCTTCTACTGGTACTCAGTCTTGAAGACAAAACAATTCAGGGATCAGGGTCTTTCTGCAGATTTTCATTTTCAAGAATCTAATCCTTATATCTGCATAATTATATGTAAAAATCATCCCCTATGACAAAGGATAGACTACTTTAAGGTTCAACCTAACTAAAAATCAACAGAGATCGAAAATCATGAGACAGTTCACCTGTTTTCACCAATGTTTGTAGACCCAAAGGACTTAGAAAAATGTCTCATTTCATTGATTCATCAACAGATATTTAATAAGCATGAGGGACTGTGCTAAGTGCCGTGGAGCATAGAAATCAAACCAGACACGAGCACCGCCTTCGTGGACTTTATAGTCTAGTAGGTAAGATAAGAAACATGTGACAAATGTCCACGAGAAGAGAGACTATGCAGTACTAAGTGAGTCCAGTGGGAGGGGAGATGACATTCTTACTGGGGGACATGGAATGGATACTGGCATAACCATTTTGGTTGTTAACATTTTGAAATACTTCCCAAGCAATGGATGAAAAGAAATCCTTCACTTATTTAGGCCCCAAGTCACCATTTGGTGCCCCAACATGAGCTGTAGCAGCAGGTAAAAGAGTCTAGGAGCATTGCTGGTGAGAATAAAGCTGGCCAAATAGCTGCCAAGTAGACAGAGGTGAAGACGGGGGTTGGAAAGGTGAAGGACCCACCCACTGCCCAGGAACAGCCCAGTGTTAACAGGCCTGCAGACAGCAGAGTGGCAGCATTGGTGTCAACATCGTCAGCAGGAGCCTGGGCACAGGCTTTCTAGGTTGAGTCCTCTGAGAAACTCTGGTATTCAGATGCATCCCCAGGCATAATGCGTGGGCAAAGCACCCAGCCACCTCTGGCTGTAACAAGACACCAGGCTCCAAGGGACCTGATGACTATGCCATTTTATTCCCTACAGAAACACAGCGATGTGATTGTAATATACCATTATTCTCTTGATTTTTACTAAGGGTCAGTATAAGAAATGACCATAGGAATACATTTTCTGCATCTTCTCTAAAGGCCACTATTAAAGATATTTTCTTTTATTATAGTAATTCATGGTTAGATTCCTGTTCGAGTTTATTTTCCAGGAACATTTTCTTACCAACTAGTATATATCCTTTTATTAGAAAATGAATACTACATGACTCATGGAGTTTCTTTATTGGCCTTTGTGACCTGCACAGGAACTAAATTTAATGTGCAACTGTAGAAAATATCTCTAGCTTAGATTTCAGATGTGATGGTCTCCTCCGCTCCTTTATATAGCCTTTAATATTTTAGCTTCATGTTAATACCTTATTGCATATGTGTAACCCACATCAAATCTTTCTAATAGGCAACTTATATCAAGTATTATCTATATTTATGTATATATTATATAAAATATTAACTCTTTTGAAATCATAGACAGAATTTTCGGAAAGTAGTATTCTCCTAAATTCTAACTCTCCTGCAGATAGGCTCATACAACATCACTATTTCTTGAGTGCCTACCACAGTTCCTGGCACATATTTGTTGAATAATAGAATAAATGAACATCACATTAAGAGAGCATTATTCTCAAGGTTAAATATAATGGAGGTAAAACACTACCATGACAATGTAAAAATCCCTTCATTTTTTGAACTAAATGTGTAACAAACATTGCTGAAAGTAAATTAAACATCGTCTGTGACCAGGAAATGTTTTTTGATACTTTGGATATAGCAGGGATCCAAACTGGAATGCAACTTAAAGAAAATCCTGTCTGCAACTATAGAGCGAAACTTGCCACTTAGCAGAAGAACACCCAGTATATCTGCATCTCAAGGAGCTTATTCATTTTCAGTTTCCAGGGTCGAGGTCCCCCTTTGGAACTCTAGCAAATTAAGAGGTGTGTGATTCTTGGAGCTTTGTCTCTTTTACATTAATAAAGACTAATCATGTTTAAACATGTTAGCACAGCAAGTCCAGGGACGTGGGATAGGATGCTAGCTCTAAAGTGAAATTAGTAGTGTGAAGGAAGCTATGTGAAAAATCGTGGAGAGAAATTGATTGAAAATGAAAATGAAGTGTCTTTTGAAGAAGATGGCCTATAAGCCTGACAGTGTGAACTTAAAAAAAATAATAATAATAAGGTTAAAAAAATATAATCAGAAATAGCTGGCCTCTGTGAGATTAAAACAACTCCTTGGCCACTCACTACAAAGCAACTGCATTAAAAGGAGGAAAAATAATACCCATCACGTGCATATGGCACAGAAAATAACTTTCAGAAAGAAGTCATAAGCAAAAAAATCCTCTGTGTACAAGAAAATAAGTGAAGGAGGGAAAAATGAACTCACTCTTTACAAGCAGTGAAAGCTAACTCCCCCCACCCCCCCACCCCCCGCCACAAAACATACACTGTGCCTACTTTGCTCTCGTCATTGATGAAACTCTTGGATCATCCTGTGTATCTAAAGCCATCTGGTCACTCTGATAGAACCCCTCCAACAACATGAGCCTGATGACCACTCCCCATTAGTTGTGAGGCTCTCCCCCTTCCCCTGTGGCTGCTTGGGTATAAGGCTAACATGCATAACTTGTTTTGACTGCGTACCGTGATGACGTGTGCCTTGCCCCATCCCTCATGATCACTAGGAAGGATTAAGGCATCACCTTGGCCTACCAGGTACTCCATGTTCATGACCAGAACAGCCGTGTTCCCTGTATCAAGCTTCGGAGAGTGGAACCTACACATTTTATTGGAAGCTCCTTTCCAAGAGGGACAGAAACACACACGCAGGGTACAGGTAGTAAATCAGGCTCTAATGAGCCACACACTGCTAGTTAAGCATTGTGAGCAGTTCACAAGCTGCACAGTGAGTGAGAATCGCTGCCTTAGGGTAAGTCGTTCTTACAAACAAGGAGTCAGGACCTCTGAGGGCCATATTCATTCTGCCTAATTTCTTCATGCTAGGTAAAACGTCTTTATTTAATTATTTTTCTTCTCATGCTCTATTCGACTACAGATCAAATATTTGGGGCCACTTTGCATTCATGCAAATTTCCGTCATGGTACACTTACTTCAGGTAGGTGTTTCTTTAAGTCAATAATAACAATAAGGAGGACGAGGAAGAGAAAAAATAATTTATTTTATATTTGCTCTGCACTGGAAGCCTTCCATGCATTATCCCACTGGAGGCTCATGCCATTGAAGCCAGGACTATTTTTATCCCCACTTTGTAAAAGTGTAATGGATTGAGAGAAAGAACTGAAATCTGCGTTCGTGACTTTAGCTGTGGCCATGGAGAGCCAGGGCTTAGTTTAGCAAAAACTAAGTAAGCATTTGTAGCTCACAGTTGCTTTTTTGTAGCTCTCTTACCCCAAACGAACATTGCAGAGGGGCTCTCACCACCTGAACATCCCTAGCAATGCAGCTGCTCACTGTCCTTCCTGTCATTGATCACTTTTAACAGAAGGAAACAGATAATTAACTAATCGGGCAAGACATCAATTAGTGCAGACACGCATGTAGCTAAGTATTCCATTTATTTAAGGTTGTCTATAAAAATGTTACATATTTTCAAAACATTACAGATCATAAGTAATACCACCTTTAGCTAGGAGTGTATTTCTTACCTCCAGGGTCTGCTTATGAAGCCATTCATCTAATGGGGGAACAGAACTGCCGTTGCTCTCAGAAAACAGATCAGTGATGCGGGGGAGGCTGAGTATTAAGTGAAAGGAAAAGGCATATCCTAATTCTTTCTCATCCCCTTCTCCCCCATCCGTGGAACAGCTGACAAGCTGAATAGCTTATGGGGGTGAGTTGATCAGTAGGAGTGAGTAGAGAAAGCTGAGGCAGACAGTTCTCCCAAATTAGCTGGCTGCCAGTCTTGGTTCGCTGGCACTTTGACACCGACGTTAGGATGCGAGCTTTATTGCAGTGGCACTTTGGCAGGATACCATTTCATGAGGAGCTTCCAGCTCAGAGAAGGAGAACAGGCCTGTTATTACTGGATGCTTTAAATTCATGGGCCTTGCAAATGGAGAGATGTGTTTGTCAAGGAGTCCACATTTAAAGAAATACTTGATGTTGACTTTTTGTGTGGGTGAAACTCACTTAACCCTCTGAGATCTCACATTTCAGCTAAGAAAGCAGTGGTTATCTGGATTCTGAAGAAAGAATGATAAGGATTATAAATTATCTTCCAAAACCCAAATTTACTGGAGAATGCACAACAGTAATGAACATTTATATACGCCAAGAATAAAGCATTTAGTTAGAAGGCTGACGTTGGATTGTACCTATTTGTCATAGGATTTCACTGGAAGCCTTTTAAGTAAATTCCTCCAGTTCCAACGGATAATTTGTAGGTTGACATAAGTGCTGTGATGTGTTGCAGATGCTGTAAGCTCTTTAATGCTGAGAGTGTGAGCAGGCCCAGTACCCCCCCCACCCCACCCCCACACACATACCCTTTTTTAAGTTGCAAGCAACCGTGCTCCATGGGCTGTAGAGTACGAAGGTGAAACCAGTAGGATGTAAAGTGAAGAGATCAATGCACATGAGGATTTGTCTCACTGCTTTAGAGTCTTACCTTTTGAAAGTACAAAGCTGACTTTTAATCAAACTCAACTTAGCAAAGTTTACCTAAGACACATGCAATGATGATTATTATTGAGTGATAATTATCCATAAATGGAAAGTAACTCATACTATGATTAAAACTTTTATTACTGTTTCATCGTCATAACATGCTTTTCCCTATGATTCTTCCAGTTTTTGAAATCAACATGAACCTACCCATGCAGTTTCCAAACTTTGCACCAATGTACCCCAGGATGCCGCAATGAATTCACCATAGAATATTTTTAAATTTTAGAGGAAAACACAGAGATATTGAATATCTGTCAGATGCCCCACAAACTAGCAGCTTGAGGTTGTTCAAAGTTTCGATATTAGATTGTGTTATATTCCTTTTGATGACATCATGCCTTTGTAAAACCAGGTTTCAGCAGTGGCTATGAGCAAGCTCCAAGTAAAAAAATCAATGTACAATGTGGAACGGGAGCAGAGGCTCACAATGTCTCATCTGATTTCAATGTTTGAGAATCTATGGTGCCCAATAGGCACACATATCCCATTTGTATGTAATATTGGATCAGAATGAAAGAAAAATATGTTTTTACAATTTATGTGTATTTTTTAAATGGCCACTAAGTAGTTAGGACATAAATACTCATTAAGTTATTTGGACCCGACCACTTAATGGAACTGTTATGTACATTTCTTTTGGCCTGGGAATGCTGTGAGAAAAATTACTGAGATGCTAAGAACTCTGTGAACCAAAAAAGTCTGAGAACCTCTGATGTAAACTGTTTTCTTTGATGTCTCTCTCTGTCTCTCATGCACACACGCATCAAACACATGTGCATACACATGCGCATACACACTCTGACCCCGAAGTTAAAAGAATGTGTGTTTTTCCCATTTAATAGATGTTTATTGAGCATCAAATATGTGCTCAGCACTGAGTCAGAGTCTAGATAGGCAGTGTGAGTAGAACCGATTATCTCCGTTATCATGAAGCTTAAGCTCTTGAGAGACAGGCACCTAAATGAACAAATAAACAAGCAAACACAGAATACAGAGTGTCCTAAAGAATAAGAAGAGGTTTCTTTCTAGATTTCACTCCCCAACCTCACAGCCTCCCTTTCCCACTCACCGGGCAACAAAATTATGTTTGGCTTCCCTTCCACAAAATCCTGAGTGATTCTTAACTCACATATGCCCACCGGCTCACCACAGGAGGAGTAGGCAACATCCTAATTAACACACAAGATTAGCGGTGGCATGAGAGAGAATGCCAATAAGAAAGACCTCTGGGTAGACATGCAGTCTTGAGGCAAATAGGGAGTTTGGGGGAGGCAAGAGGAAAAGGAGGAAAGGACAGATGGGGACCAACCTTACGAAAGGCCACATCCTGAAGTAGGACCCCTCTGATCAGTCTGCTACTCTAGTTCCAGAATGTGTCACCTCCCACCCTGATGCTTGTGAGGGCCAGGGAATAAGATCCAGAGCCAGGAGGATGCCACTGAAAAGAAATATGGGAGCCTCGCCATTTGGCGCGAACAAAGTCCTGTTTACCATCGATGCTCAGATAGAAAAATAAAAAATTGTGCACAGACTATCCCCAATCCAATGTGGACTTTGCTCCTACCTCTCCCTACTTCTAGCAGGAAGGATGCCTAGATACTACCAATGACTAGATACTAGTCATGCCTGTTGTTACTAGATGCTACCAATGTGCCCTCAACAGAGCTCTCCACTGAGGTACTAGCGCATCCTCCTTCTCAGAAATAGCTGTGCCTCAACATCGATCACCAAAGAAACCCCTCGAGAATTCAGGTAACAAGGGGGATTTTGACTAGTACCAAATTCTGTGTATGCATCCTTACTCCAAAGGATTGAGGATTACGTGAGAGAAGATAGTGCCAGAATAAACCGTTAGTGAGAAAAGCAAATGAAGACTTTGACTCTCCTAATAGAGTGAGAATTCAGGACTAGAATATCTGTCTTCCTTCTAAGACTTGCCTGATCTTAGCAGTGATTCTTGGAAAAGTCAGTCTCTCTGGTACCATCAAAGGATGGACAGTACATTCTAAGTTACAATTCAGAGTCCATGGAGATTTTTTGTGAGACTTCTCTTAACAAAGGAGTTCAGGGGATATAAAATGATCTTCTGCCTACATTTAGCAAATTAGGGTTGGAGAGTATCCTATGCCATCGAACTTAGAGCTGTACAGCTCACTACATGCTTTCTCAGCAAGAGAACTAGAGCAATTTGTGTAACACAGGGAAAAAGGAGAAATGGAAGAATGAGGGAAAAAGGCAATTTGAAAGGTGGTGCGATGTTCAGCTACCTCAAGACACAGAGGCAATGCTACTTGTTGTTTCTGCCTTGCTGCAAGGATGGCTGTAATTATGGAGTAATTTGCTAGCCTCCTTCAGCTCACGAACCTTCCAGGTAGGAGTCATGCTTACTCCCTCATGGACACATGGTGCGCAGTAATGTCGGCTGTGCCTCTGCCGTCAGCTGTTCTCAGCTGCTGGGGAATCTTCTACACAGGAGTGTTCCCTTTTTTTCCCTCGGACTCAGAATAGTCCTGCACAAGGAAAGCAGGTTTCAAAAGGAAAAGGAGAACATTAACACTTGGATTTCTTTTTTAGAGAAAGGAGGGAAGTTTTTAAAGAGCATTAGCATGTTGCTCAGTACACAATTTAGCACTTAATTGTATGCTGTCATGTTTTGTTCTCTACTGGAATTGCTGAAGTCTAGAGATGGACATGACCTCTGACCTCCTCTAGTCCAACCCTTTAATTTGAAAGATTTTAAAGAGAACACGATGGAAAAGTTTGCTGATGGGGAAATAACCAGGAGCCAGATTTTCAGATTCTTGGATTGGTGTTAGATTCTATTCTGCCTGCCTCAGATGTCTTAGAAGATAGTAAGTTTGGGGTTATAGATAAGCCTATATCTTCATAATACTTACCCCCAATAAATTTTCAAGGTTTTTTTACATTTCTCTTATAAGTCTAAGAAGGAGAAATTTTAAGAAAGAGAGGAAATCCAGACAGAAAGAATGGTATGAAGGCTGTAGGAGTTTTTAAAAATTAATCCTAACAATAGCTAACTATTATTTAATTCTTACTCTATACAAGATACTGGAGATAAACAGGTGAGCAGAGATATACAATGGCCCTGTGATCAAGGAGCTTCCAATGCAGTGGAGAAGTCATATGTTAATTAAAAAGAATAGGAACTAACATTTATTTAGTGTTTTTTAGTGCCAGAAACATTGAAGGAGCTCTAAATTCGTTATCTCATTTAATCCTCACAAAAAACTTTGAAGTGAATAATATTACCTTTATTAGTATCATCCCCATTTTACAGATGAAAAAACCAATCACCATGAATTTAAGTAAGATCCATAAAGTCTGGCCAGCGAAAGTTGAGTGGTGGGATTTGAACCAAAGGATTCTGAAGCCAGACCCCACTTGTCTAACTACCATGCTACAATGCCACGATTAACTATAAAATAGGAAACATGGCAGGAAATGTGCAAATGCCATTAGAGAAGCCCACAGTACTTTCTTCTGCCTTTCAAAGAACTAGATTTCTAACTTAAAATTGTTACCCCTAAATCGTGGACCGCTACAATCTGGGTTAAAAGAAAGAGCGCGATCTGTTTGAAATGAGATGAATGACTACTTCCCATTCTATTCTCAATTATCAGAAAGGACAATAACCCAGATCTAAAAGACATCGTATAATGCTGGGACAAAACACCTCTTATTTAACTTAAGTGGAGCGCTCAAAATAATCTGTTACCTTTTTAACAAGTAAACCACTGTGATGATTCATGCCAGTAGTTACTGGATGGGCACTGCCCTCTGGCCACCGCACAATTTGGGCAGTCCTACTTCTTGTCGCTATGCCATAAGATGAATCATTTTGCCTTGAATCTTGCCTTTCTGACTTTAAGGTAGGGTGACCAACTTCTCGGATTTCCCGGTACTGAGGGGTTTCGCAGGACGCAGACTTGCAGTGCGAAAAGCCGGACAGTCTTAGGCAACCTTGTCTTCCTACTCATGTTCAGTGTGGTGGCTGAGCGTGCAGCGAACTTATACAGCCCCTGCGAATGTGAAGGATCCAGCCTTGCTCATCTCCGGGCAACCACCCCTGTCTTCACAGACCCCACTGCTGATTACAGCTGGTGAAATTAGTGGTTCCTTTGCTTGGCACAGTGATAGCTCCCTGGTGAGCTCAGCCTTCTCTCCTAATGACAAAGCTGTTTTGATCCTCAACTTGGGCATCTGCCCTACTGCAGAGCTTTGCCGCAGGTCACTCTGACCGTCTCTTCCGTGACTGCGCTGGGAGCTGGCCAGCCGACAGCCTCAGCTTCATCCCACAGATCACGGGGATCTGAGGTCACGTCTCAGGCTTGTGTCTGCCTGAACAAGCCATTCTGCCATTCCAGCTCTGCTGCTGCCACTTCCTGTTATGAGGATTTGCTGTGAGAAAGTGTCCTCCCAGCATTCTAAATACCAAACATGCCTAGTGTCCTTCCACTGAGTCTTCCCGCTCCGCCCATGGCCCCGAGTTTTACTACCCCTCCCGCTGCCACCATGGAGGTTGGAGTCAGAGAGGCGAGCCTGGGCACGGATGTCTCAATCCTCACATTTAGCTCTTCTCTCTACTTTTGACAACACCCCTCATCAGAAGGCTTTATATTTCCCCCTTGGGAACTTTTCTTACGTCACCTTCTACGTGTCTCTGTGATAGAGCTGGCATGTGGAGAGAAGCTCCTGAAATTAGAAAACCCTAAGCTTAAGAATTGAGCTTGCTACTCTAAGCTAAGCAGTGTCTTCTATGCCAGGGGACTCTGCCTGAAACTATAAATGCTGTTGCTTTGACATGTAAGGAGTTACTAAGCAACTTGCTAAATACATCAGCAATACTTTCAAAAATATTAACCTCATTATACTTTTTAGTTGTCTTAATTTGATACTGGCTTTCTCACTTTTTTCCTCTGTTTTTTACCACTATGATAGCAAAGAAATCTATGGTAATATTGCATTCACCAGAATGGGACAGGGAGAGCCTTGCACCTGAAGGAATGTGACATTTAAAAGATTATCTTCCCCCTGCCCTGCCACCAACAAGCAACCTTGTTAAAACAGCAAGATAAATATATCTACATGACTACCATTCAGAAGGGTTATTTAAATTAATTTCCTGAAAAGACATTTTTTTTTTTTTTGGTCACAGCAAAAAAACCTAAGTTTTATCTTCACATATGATAAGACCCCTGTTTTCTCACTGATATTAATAATTTCCATTTCAGATACCTCAGTGTGGGTTTTCCATGACAGTGTTTGACATATTATAGAATCATAGACTGTTAGAGCTGACTAGGTCCCAAGAGATCATCTAGTACAGTCTTTACCAAAAAAAAAAAATTAAGACTTTATTTTTTTAGAGCAATTTTAGGTAGACAGCAAAATGGAGTGGAGAGATTTCCCATATACCCCTGGCACCACACATGCATAGCTTCCCCCATTATCAGCACCCTCCACCAGAGTGGGACATTTGGTACAATCAATGAGCCTATCTTGACACATCATTATCTCTCAAAGTCCTTAGTTTACATTAAGATTTACTCTTGTGTTGTCCAGCCTATGGGTTTGGACAGACTTATAATGACATGTTCCACCACTGTAGAATCATGTAGAGTATTTTCATGGCCCTAAGCGTCCTCTGTGGTCTGCCTATTTATCCCTCCTACCCTGCTAACCCTGGCAAACATTGATCTGTTTACTGTCTTCACAGTTTTGCCTTTTCCAAAATGTCATATAGTTGAAATCATAACGTATGTAGCTTCTTCAGATTGCCTTCTTTCACTTAGTAATAAGCATTTAAGTTTCCTCCATCCTTTTCATGGCTTGGGAGCTCATTTCTTTTTAGCGCTGAATAACATTCCATTGTCTGATGTACACACTTTGGCATAGACACTTTGGCAGATAGTTTGGAGGTTTCTTACAAAACTAAACATACTCTCACCAAATGATCCAACAAATTGTACTCCTTGGTATTTATCCAAAGAGTTGAAAACTTATGTCCACACAAAAACTTGCGCACGGATGTTTACATCAACTCTGCCAAAATTGCCAAAACTTGGAAGGAACCAAGGTATCTTTCAGTAGATGAATGGATAAATAAACATGGTCCATCCATCCAAAGGAATATTATCCAGCACTTTCAAAATATTTTTAAACCAAAAGAATTATGAAATATTTCCTTTCCTCAAAAATAAATCTTACTCAAAAACTCAGTATTGAAAAATCAGTGGTACTCTATGATTGAGACCAGGGTAGACCCCTGGAGCCTAACCCTCAGTGACTCTGACACACAGACCTAGCAGAATTTTAAAGTATCCTTTTGCAAAGCATTGATGACCACCATTAAAGACCAGAAAAGCCAGATTCAGAGGCTACCTCGTACCCAAGATCACATGGCAGGTTTCGCTTATTGACTTTGTCCACTATTTCATGCTCACATACACACACACACACACACACACACACAGATGGGCATCTCACTATGTTGCCCAGGCTGGACTCCAATTTGTGGGCTCGAACAATCCTCCTGCCTCAGCCTCCCGAGTAGCTGGGACTACAGGCACGTGCTACTATGCCCAGCTCACATATTTCAGAGTACTTTAACAAAGGTTTGGTGAGTTTATTAAAAATATTTTTAGTTGTATGCCTATTTAAATGTTTTTAAGTTGTCTTGGGAGCTGATTTTCTTTTTAGTGGTAAAAAAAAAATCTTTAAGCTATACATCAATAGGAGAAGGTGATTCAATTTTCAAAACTTCTATATTCAGAAAAAAACTTCTATATTCAGTTATCAAAAAAAATGCAGCTGTACTATTTACCAGCATCTCTTTGAATGGGGACTTCAAGAATTCAGTTAAATCCTGAAACCTGCCAAATGTGTCTCAAGAGAAATTTCAGGAGACAATTCTGTCCAAAAAGATACTTTCCTGCTTCAGCAAATCACTATTTAATATAAAACAAGTAGAATAAGAAGTGGGGATTTAAACAATAATATCAGGGTAAAGAAAGAAAAATGTTAAACTGATTGTCCAGGTCACAAAAAGGTGAGAGCCTTAGGGGTTTGGGTTTTTGTTCTTTGTTTTGTTTTTTTTTTTAGCAAGTCTAATTTCTGAGATTTGAATACCCAGTAAGTCATCTTATACTTTGGAGGACTTTGAGCAGATGTTTAAACTTCAGGAACTATGAGTTCTTTAAAGCCACAGAAGATTGATTTCATGTTTTTCTTTTGCAGCATTTTGAAGTGGACTTGGCAGAGGATGAGGTTCCTGTGCTAATTTCCTCTTGCTCTATGTAATTAGTCAGCATTTTAAATGAGGTAACAGGATATAATTGCCTACTGACCATTGCAGCCCATTTGTTTATGACACACTCCCCAGGCTTTTAGATGTACAATGTTATTACCCACCTCTTCATTTGTGTTGCTGTCTCTCTCCACTTTTTTAATTTCTCCAGTTCTTCTCCCCTCAATCCCCGCTTCCTTTGTGGGCAATACAAGACGGCTCTTTTCCTTCCAGCTGGCAAGGCATTAAGGAGGTCTGAGGGGGTGCACGAGAGTGACTTACACACTCCCCAGAGGCCAATTACACTTGGAATCCTCCTGATCTGCCCTGATCTGGGGAGTGGGGCTTCCCCTCACAGCCTATTGTGCTAGCTCTGAGCCACCTGATCAGCCCGGTCCTACCCAGTATTTAAATTAGGGCGTCACCAGTCCTGGACCCACGTCAGGGCCTCTAGGTAACACTGGGGAATAAATTAACATTCTACTGTTGTTCCCAAGCCACATGGACACCATTATTTGAAACCCATCAGCAATAAAGGAGGCTGTTATGCAAGTCTCAAGAAGAAAGGGGATGAAATAGCATCATGCAATTGTGTGCTATTGCACTGTGTCTTAATACAAAAATTAGCATGTTGCCTTTATTAGTTTGGTGGAAAGGCGATTATAGTTTAATATGGCATCACATTATGTAGCTAGTAGTATAATTTTACTGCAAGCATTTCTTTTAGGATCATCAAAAATAGCAAAAGAAAAAATATGTGCAGCCTTTATTCATGTGTTAGCTAGACTTATAATCCTAACCACCAAAAAGTGAATATCAGTGGTCAAGCTAGTTTAGAGGAACACTTGCATAACAAAGCAATGACAGAAAAGGAAAGATAGGGGAAAATGACTAATAGGCAAGTTAGCAGACATCAAACAAACTGGCTCTGAGTAAGAATTATTTGAGAAAATATGTTTCAGAATCAATAGCAATGCACTTTATAGAATTTTGGAAAGCAAAGAAGACTTTGAATTTATTGAGGACAAATCTTGGCAGGATATCATGATGAAATGCTTTCATTTTACAGTGAAAAAAATACATATCTTTGTTGAGATTTTCTGCATTCTTTTTGTTTTTTTTTTTTTTTTTCCCAAGGCAATTTGTGATATTGCTCCTGAAATTGTGCAGTGAATTTCCACAATAATTTTCACGGTCCTTTACATTTAGAGTATACATCTATTTTGTAATTACATTTATCTGTATATCAGCCATTTTACTTTTCACTACTTTTACAACCTGTATTATAGAGTCCCGAAATGAACACGAAAGAAGGAAGGAGGGAAATCATACCCTTTAAACAGCTCAAACAGCTTTTTAAATTAAGTAATAAACATTATTTTTTAGGTAGACTGTATTGTCATTCTTCTCTCTTGAAAAACTATGTATATAATAATGTGTGAAATAATACTCAAACTGTTACTATTTTAGAAGAGTAAAATGAGAAAGGATAATTTTTCATTGTACAATAAAGGGGTAATACACAGTTAATCTAACTTCTAGAATTTGGGGAACATTTTTTAAAATTGTTTGCTATTTTAAGACAGTCAAAGTAATCAAATCTTAATGTTGATTCCAAAGTATATTTTGTATCTTTTCTTTTGAGAGAGAGGGAATTTTAAAATTGCATAGTCACCTTAATTTTTATCATTCCATATAGCTTCAGATTAAATAGGAATAGCAAGTAAAACTGTGTCAATAATAAAAATTAGCAAAATTATTTTAAAGGTATTTTAAGTCTAGTTGAAATTTATGACATATAAGAAAATCCTTAACTATGTGAATCATGTCAGTTTCAATTTCTGTTCAAAAGTGCCCAGGTATATTTTGTCACAACTTATGTCGTTAAAATAGTTGTTTACTCTATAAAGAGCTCAGATAAACAGATTTTAAAAATAGTGTCTCAATAATGAATGAACAAATATATGAAAGGAAGTAATAAAAATTAATAATAAACGTGAAAAATTTCAGCCTTACTAGTGATCATATAAATGCAAAAATATCCAATAAGATATTTATAACTTAATCAAATGTGCAAAGACTTAAAATAGCCGATGAGTATAATGAGACAAGTATGCAACAATAAGGCGATAGTATGAATAAGTACATTACTTCTGGAAAGCTATTTGACAAGCTATACCACAGGCCTTAAAATTTTCCATATCCTTAGCTAATTTTGCTTCTTGGACTACATATTAAGGAAATAATACAAAATTCAAAGACGTATACACTGCAATTTTTTATTACATAGTAATATAATCGAAATATTATTACTTAATTTTGTGACAATAGGTTAGTAGCTAAGTAAATTATGTTGTACAATATGTAACATCATGCCACTATCAAAATTGATTGCCAAGAAATTTTTGTGGAATAGGAAAATGCATACAACGTGATCTTGAACTTTAAATGCGAGATTCAAAATTGGGTATAGAGTTGTATTCCAGAAACATTTTTAAATGTATGTACATCTGGAACATTTGCTCTTAGAACTCAGCCCCATGCTATGAGGAAGCCCAAACAACTCCACAGGAAGGCCAGTAGAGAGAAGAACTAACTCACTCACCCCATAGCTTCAGCTGGGCTGAGTCTCATGCAGCCATCCCTGTCAGGGTGCCAGAGGTGTGAGGAAAGCCATCTCAGGCCTTCCAGAGCAGCCTACTTGCCAAGGGTGTCACCAAGTGACCTCAGGCAATGCCATGTGAGAAGAGGAAGAAATGCCCACTAAGCCCTGCCAAAACAGCAGATCCACACAATTATGAGATATGATAAAATGGTTTTTAATGTGCTAAATTGAGATATAGATATATAAATATGTAGACATGGATATAGATAAATGAAGATAGGTAGATATGAATCCAAAGTAATTGATTAGAAGGAAATACTCTAAAATATTAATAGCAGTTATCTTTGGGTTATCTATAATTTTTCATACTCTTGTGCAGACCAAGTTTCCAATGATAAACATGTATTGCTTGTATTTCAAAATATTATTTTATAGGAAAATGCATTAATCATTATTGTTTAAAATACAATGCATCTTTAACATAATATATCCAGAGGTGTATGGTAAAAGAGCTTTGGATTGAATTATCTGCTTTGAGATTTAAATAATTTAAATGAGTAAGTCATTAAAATGTAAAAAATGAAGATGCTTTTCTTAAACGTTTCCTACTTAGGCTGTCTTTTAATGAACTTAACCCAATTTAGAAAATAACATATGACTACATTATACATGGGTAATGTTAGGCTCTGAGATCTTCAGTGATGACAATGTACTCACATACCATAATCTACCTTTGGGTTGGTGAACCAGATCATCATCCATCAGTTTACGGACATTTCTAGTTTTGTTCATCAGTTTCATTTTAAATTCCCAGGATGTGAATTAATTGCAGGTGTCTGCTTCCAACAGGATTGTAGTCTTTAAATTATACCTGTCACTGCATCACTTACATTGTGTCACATCCTGTTATGTTTCTTCCCACCATAAACCAGCATAACACAACACGACATGAGAAAAATGCATTGAAATGGTGCAAGATGTTGAAAAATAAACATTAAATTCTAGCAGATAATGTGGTACAGATATTTTGAGCTATCTGAATTCTTTTGAGCAACTTGGTTTACCTTATTAAGTCTGGTTCTGAAAAAGCTGATAGCAAAATCGTTTGTAGTTGGTCCCAGGAGACTTCAAGTTAAGTTTGACAGTAAAAAGAATGTTAAATGATAGCATGGTACAGGGGGAATATTTACATTTATTCATATGGCATTTGAAAAATCTGATGTTGCAAATGAACTATCAGAAAATTATGGAGAACGTTGACTTATAATGGAATAATTGTTGTGTTTTCATGGGACAAGAGCAATAACGTAGACAGAAAACTGTTTTAATGTGCTGTACAAGCAAGAGTCAGGACTTGCAAATCAAAATGCTAACAACAGCCAAGTGGTCAAGATAAACAAATGGGGAAGAAGAGTGGGCTCTGATAGTGATGACCAGGCCGATGAATGCCTCCAACTCAGGGTTCAGTTTCAGCTAATTGTTGTCTTATGGAAAAATGTGGACCTGGTGTCTCCAGTTCATCCTGCTTTTCAAGAGAAAAGGTAATCCAGATTTTTGCATGTGTGACATATAGTAATTTTTAAATGTCAGTAGCTCATTAATAGTTTTAAAGCATGACACAGGTGAAACAAAACATACTTTTGCACAGAGAGAGCTGGCCAGGCTACAGCCCCCACCTGGACTTCAGTCTTAGGTGTTAATATTCCCAACAATTATGTGCTTATGGTTGACTCAGGGACCTCAGCTCCTCAAAAGTCAGTGCTACTTAAGCAAGAGAGGAGTACACCTTTCCCTTCCAGGGAAAATTTCTATTCATGCTCTATGATTTTCAGTGTGATCAAGCCACCGTCAAGTCTGCTGCTGACATAGAATGTTAACCTCAAATAAAGCTTGAACATTCCCCTTGAAGACTCTAAGATTCATCTAAGAAGAATTTTTATGTATGCATGTTACAAAGTGTGCTATAAACCCAGAATTCTCAGCTAACATTTATAGAAACTTCCATTAATTCCACTGAGGGGCACTGGGGAGAATGGACCCTGGAAAGGGGGAGGGGTGGTTATTTGAATTCACAGAAACTTTGAATTATAATGTTTTAAGCCCAGTTTTTAAAACTTCAAACAAAAACAGCACAGCTTTGTTGACTTCAATTGCAATGACATTTACTGATGAACTCTTACATGCCAAGTACAGTCATGTGTTGCATAATGACGCTTCAGTCAACAAGGCACCACATATACCATGATGGTCTCATAAGATTACAATAGAGCTGAAAAATTTCTGTCGCTTAGTGACACCATAGCCATCATAATGTGGCAGCACAACACATTGCTCATGTGTTTGTGGTGATGCTGATATACACAAACCTATTGTGTTGCCAGTCATGTAAAGTACAGCACATACAATTATGCACAGTACATAATACTTGATAAAGATAATAAATGACTATGTTACTGGTTTGTGTGTTTACTATACCATATGTTTTATCTTTATTTTAGAGTGTACTCCTGCTTATAAAAAAATAAAGTTAACTATAAAACAGCCTCAGGCAGGACCTTCTGGAGGCATTCCAGAAAAAAGCATAGCTACCATCAGAGATGACGGCTCCATGTCTGTTGTTGTCCCTGAAAACCTCCCAGTGGGCCAAGATGTGGAGGCGGAACACAGTGCTATTGATGATCCTGACCCTGTGTAGGCATACGCTAATGTGTGTGTTTGTGTCTTAGTTTTCAACAAAAGTTAAAGAGGCAAAAATAAAATTAAAAAATCTTAAAAATAGAAAAAAAACTTATAGAATAAGGATATAAAGAAATAAAATATTTTTGTACAGCTGAGCAATGTGTCTGTGTTTTAAGCTAAGTATTTATTACAAGGGTCAAAAAGTTTTTAAAAAATTTAAAAGTTTATAAAGTAAAGATGTTACAGGAAGCTAAAGTTAATTTATTATTGAAGAAAGAAAAATATTTTTTGTACATTTAGTGTAGCCTACATGTACTGCATTTTTGAAGTCTACAGTGGTGTACACTAATGTTGTAGGCCTTCACATGCACTCACCGCTCACTCATGCCCCCAGAGCAATTTCCAGTCCTGCAAGTACCATTCACGGCAAGTGCCCTAAACAGATATGCTATTTTTTATTTTTTGTACCATATTTTTACTGTATCTTTTCTATGTTTAGATATGTTTAGATGAACAAATACTTACCATTGTGTTACAATGGCCTACAGTATTCAGTACGATAGGTTTGTAGCCTAAGAGTGATAGGTTATACCATATAGCCTAAGTGTATAATAGGCTATACTGTTTAAGTTTCTGTAAGTACACTCTATGATGTCGGCACAATGAAAAAATCACCTAAAGACACATTTCTCAGAATGTGTCCCCATTGGTAAGCGATGCGTGACTCTATGGTGCTAAGGACTGGCTGTACAAAAACCAGCAAATCTTTGTTGTTTTCCTCTAGTGGAGAAGACTGTTACATAAACAAATCATTGGAATACAGTGTGATTCCTACTATAAAAAAGGGAAGGACAAAGTAATAGACCTCTCTAGAAGAGAGAGATCAAATCCAATTGGGTGTGAAAGAAGAAAGTTCTGCAGAAGAGGAGGCATTTGAGTTGTCTCAGCCTAAGGATGGAAATGGCATGGCCCCAGGACCAGGAGTAATAGAACATGAATAGCACATGGGATAGAAGGAGGTTGGAAAGGAAAGAGCCGCAAGTTATGGATCATCCTAAGAGTCTGGGCTATTTGGGTATTGAAGAACTATGGAATGCTTTTAAGCAGAGAAGTAGGAACAGATCAAATCTGAGTTTTAGAAAAATCACTGAGGATAGGAACTCAAAGGCAGGAAAATCAGATAAGAGCTATTTTAATAATCCATGAATGAACTATGAAAGTCTAATATTTTTATTAAGCAAAAGTAGGAAAAAGATAAATTACAATATTTTTTATATGGGGGGAGTGAGGAGGAGGGTTCAATTTCCTTTTTTTTTTTTTTTGAGACAATCTCATTTTGTTACCCTCAGTAGAGTGTCGTGGCTTCATGGTAGCTCACAGTAACCTCAAAATTCCGGGCTCAAGTGATTCTCCTGCTTCAGCCTCCTGAGAAGCTGGGACTACAGGCATGTACCACCACACCTGGCTAATTTTTCTATTTTTAGTAGAGATGGGGTCTCACTCGTCCTCAGGCTGGTCTCTAACTCCTGGCCTCAAGCAATCCTTCTGCCTCAGCCTCCCAGAGTACGAGGATTACAGGTGTAAGCCACGACACCTGGCCATTTCTTTGTAGCTACTGTATAATACATAATAAACATAATTATACTTCGTGTTTTCTTTCTAACTTTTTACATCAGAATAATCATGTGTAGTGTGTCTAAATTGACACACTAAATGCATTATTAGTACAAGTTTGAAAACAATAGACCATTATCTTAAGTGAAGTATCTAAAGAATGGAAAAACAGACACCACATGTACTCACTATTAAATTGGAACTAACCAGTGAGCACTCATGCAGCACAGAGGGAAGTAAAATTCAATGGAAATCAAGCAGGGGGAAGGGGGAGAAGGGGATGGGCAAAAACCTACCTAATGGGTACAGTGAACACTATTCGGGGTGATGGCCACACTTACAGCACTGAGTCAAGCGATACAAAAGCAATCCGTGTAACCAAAAACATTAGTACCCCCATGATATTTTGAAATAAAAAAAATTGGTTGGCAAAAAAAGCAATAGCTAATGACTACCATCATATATCAATAAGAGTCTATGTTTGGGAAGAAACATTACAGCCTCTGATCTCAAGCTAAATTTTTTCAGGTTCTCTTGATGCTTATTCACAAGAGAAATGATTTGTTGAAATAATATAGTTTTATTCCTTTATTAGAGGTGGCAGAGTATAAAAGTGTTACAGTGCTTGACTCAGTCTGGGTTCCCAGAGAGCAGGGCCTGACACTGAGGGCTCACAGCTTACTACTTTACAGGGAGAACAATCCACACAGCAGGACAAGGAGGGAGGCAGGGAAAGAGAAGGGGTTCAGTGCAAGGATG